>SZWC01008070.1:18898-45826 GCA_023375785.1 Penium margaritaceum
GTCTCCCTTTCTGTCTTATTCTTCACTCCTAATCAGTTTACTTCCAGTTTTCAGCTGCTTTCTGGCGCAAACACTGGTGCGCTCGTTTATGAGTAACAAGCCCAGAGCACCCAAAGTTAGACTTTAGGGCAGCGGACTGAGGGGGCAATAGACTAAGCAACAAGCGTGGAAGCTCGCACACTGCATCAACAACGCTGCTGCCCCAACCTTCTGCCTAGTATTTCGAGATTGGTATCAGAGCCAAAGCGTAGCAGTAGCAATAGAAGACTGGCGTACAGGTGCCGTACAATGCCGGCGGACCCCCATATGCGCCAGTTTAGGGGAAATGCTGCCGGAATTTTTCCAGCAGAAAGAAACGCTAGGCAACAGGTTGGGGCAGCAGCGTTGTTGATGCAGCGTGCGGGCTTCCACGCTAGTTGCTTAAGTCAGCTGCCCCCTCAGTCTGCTGCTCTAGAGACTAAGTCTGGAAGCTCTGGGTTTGTTACTCAGAAGTGCGCGCGCCAGTGTTAGCGCCAGAAAGCAGCTGAAAACTGAAAGTAACTGATTAGTGATGAAGAATGAACAACAATGGGAGACCCCTCCAAGTTCTAGGCCCCCCCCAGCTCTGTAGAGCTTGTTACTCAGTTCAACAGCCAATCAGAAAATAGCACAGTTCAGGCTGGCAGGTTTTCTCGGTGAGGCCTGCCAGGCAGCCGACAGCCCAAAACCCGGGCGTCGTCCGTTTTGCCTGAAAACTGGACCATACCATAATACCGACGCTGCAAACGCAGCCGTGCGGTCAGAATTCGTTAGAAAAATAGCAGCGAGGAGTTATGGCATCCTAAACCCAGAAAGTGCCCACAACGGTTTATGCTGCCAAACAGGGCCATGCAACATGCAACTGGGACCCTAGGCAGTGCATGACACTGCAGACGTGATAGGACGCGCTGGACGCATGCAAGCAGCAAATGCGGTGTCAATGACCGCCGGCGGCACGACCGCCGAGGAGGCCTGCCGATGGAGCTGAGCGCGTCGCCGGAGAGAGGAGGCTCCAGCGAACTGCAAGAAGACCTCAGCGTGCGTCGCCTCCACCGGATGACACTCCATCAGCGTCGAGTCTCGCCGTCAGTCATCTGCACGCCGATGTACACAAGCCGGGAGGACACAACAGAGCACAATGAGAGATGCGAAAAAACCAACACCAGCAGCATTGACCAGCCTGGTGGCAGCGTCAAAATTTTCCCCACGGCCACCGGGCCAAGCAGCAACAGAAACAGCAGCTTGCAACAGCAGTGAGCAGTGGCAGCAGCAGCTAGCAGCAGCTATGCTCAGGAATAGCAGCCGGCAGCAGCAGCAGCTCGCGACACCTTGCAGCAGCAACAGTGCGTAACAGCAGCGAGCAGCAGCAGCAGCCGGCTGCAATAGCAGCAACCACCAGCAGCCTGCAGCAGCCAGCAGCAGCAGCTGCAGCGGCAGCCAGCGGCAGCCCGCAGTAGCAGCAACTGCAGCTCGCAACAGCAGCAGCTGTAGCTGCTCGTAGCCCGTTGCCCACAGCGAGTAGCGAGCTGCGAGCAGTGAGCTTGCTGCTCGCAGCCCGCAGGAAGCAACGAGCAGCGAGCAGCGAGCTCGCTGCTCGCTGCTCGTGGCTCACAGCGAGCAGCAAGCTCGTTGTGACGACCACGCAAGGAAAAAAAAGGGAAAGAACAAAGAATCCCCCATCCCACAGGTGACTCCGTAGCTATTGTTGCTGCTACCACGGCCGTTGCAGTAGCCACAGCAAACGCAGCAACACATAGTAGCTCAGCAATAGCACCAGTAGCACCGGCTGGTGTAGCAACAAAAGCAGCAATAGTAGCAATCGCAACAGCAGCAGCAACAACAACAGCAACATCAGCAGCAGTAACAGCAGCAGTAGCTGCAGCAGCAGACCAGCAGCTGCAGCAGCAGTAGCAGCAGCTGCAGAAACAGCAGCAGCCACCCTGCAGCTGACATAGTAGTGACTTCAGCAACAGCCACTGCTGACGTCAGTAATTTTTCAGCAGACATCAGTGCTGACGTCATTGCTGATGTCACCAACAACAAAAAAAAGCAACTCTACAGATCACGCAGTAGCAGTTGCTAAAGTCAACCATCCCAGGCGGACATCACTACTGATGTCACTGTTTACATTAGCAGCACAACGAAAAAAACACACACAAAAAAACAAAAGGTGGAACAAAGAGGGTCAAGAACCACAGTGGTTACTAGCCCCAGTGGGGAGGGGTCCTCCTCTATTAGGGGCCATGTTCACTTCCCCAAGTCGAAGTCGACCTCCAAGTCGGAAGTCGAAAGTCGAAAGTCGGTGGTTTCTATGCTAAGTCGGAAGTCGTTTGTGTTCAGACCCCCAAAACTACTCATTCACATACTACATTCTACAGAGAACACCTCCTGTTTGCATCCAGCATTAACATAGACTGAAAACAGACACATGTTGAGTCTTATGTTTTTTTCAAAGGTCTCATTCTATGATGCTATGATGCAAATTTTACCACCAGTCATGTACTTAGCATTCTGGTCAGTCTAGCACTTTCAGTTACTTTCATGCAACTTTGAAAGGTGAAACCAAAACCTGCTCATCATCCAAAATAGGACAATGCAAGTTTGATTGGACAGTAGAGNTATGATGCTATGATGCAAATTTCACCACCAGTCGTGTACTTAGCATTCTGGTCAGTCTAGTACTTTCAGATACTTTCATGCAACTTTAAAAGGTGAAACCAAAACCTGCTCATCATCCAAAATAGGACAATGCAAGTTTGATTGGACAGTAGAGAAGGAAACAGTGTGCTAGTGGAAGTTGACCAGTTCCATGAAAAGAAAACCATCACTTTATTATTCCCATCCAATGCTACCAACTAAAACAGCTGCACTGCAGAGACAATGGAAATCATTCCTCTAGCCACGACGGGCACAGTTCCTCTTTGGACGAGGAGGAGAAGCTGGAGAGTTAGTGCCGGGTGCATGGGAACCTGCAGCACTTGCTGATGGGCGTGTAGCTGCTGGTGCTGCTGCACGACCCTTAGTGGCTGAGGTGGAGCTGCGTTTGGCATGTGTCAAAGTTGATGCTGATGCTTCGCTTCCATCCTGCAGTGGTGCCTCCAGCTCGTTCCTCTTTCTAACTCCCTGGCACAGAACCCTGCTCACCTCCTCAACATCCGGCTCGTGCTCGCCATCTTCCTCACTCATTTCCTCCTCTTCACTACCCTCTAACTCCATTCCTGCCTCCAAGTCCTCGTCCTCACCGTCGTCATCGTCCTGCTCGTCCACATCATCATCTACTCCACCCTCCTTTCCAGTTGCCTCATTGCCTGCACCTGTTGCTGTTAGAACCGCCTCAGGATCATGCCCCTCCACCTCAGCATCAGCAATGTCTGGGTCCCACTCAGGTCCCACATCTCCCTCCTCCACCTCCCCATCCACCTCACTCCCACTATCAACAGGATCGTCATCAACAAACTGCTTCAGCTCGGCTGTTAGCTTCCTTCCCTTCACCTTCCCATACAGGCGGGTGAGCCTCACGTTCACTCGGACCAGAAGCTCCAAAGTTGATGTCTTGAGCCTGTTTCGGCGAGCAGTCTGGATCAGCTGGTGCTTGCTGAAGGCTCGCTCACACTCTGATGACGTGCACGGCTGCGCCAGTAGCCGCATTGCCAGCTTGCGGAGAGCAGGCAGACGTGTCAGATGGCGGGCATGCCAGCGGAATCCCGCCA
The DNA here is from genome assembly GCA_023375785.1 of Penium margaritaceum. Classification (NCBI taxonomy): domain Eukaryota; kingdom Viridiplantae; phylum Streptophyta; class Zygnematophyceae; order Desmidiales; family Peniaceae; genus Penium; species Penium margaritaceum. Next base: position 22,627 of record SZWC01008070.1, read on the forward strand.
CCTCACCAGCCACCACCTTTGCCAGTGCTTCCTTGGCCCTTTCCACATCCTGCTGCCGGGCTGGATCCTCCACCACCGTCACACGGCCGTTAGAGAACGCCTCCAGCTCATCATCCAGCGCCACCTGCTCATCGTCTGGCACAAGTGCATTGACCACCTGATTCCAGGCTTCTACAGCCTTCTCGTCTGCATCAAACTTGTGTCCAAAATGCTGTGGATGGATGCGGCGTGCAGCAGCAAAAACAGGGCAGCACATCTGATTGGTCCACCTGTCAGACAAGCGTTCCATGGTATACTTGACCCATGCAGGGTTCACTGCTGCACGGCGGCGGCCACGGTTCACACCTAGGCTGTGGAGCTGCTCTGTGGCATCAAGAAGTTCCTCGTAGATGATGCCTGCCGTGCCCCCTGCTGTGTCCGCCTTGCGTAACGCCACCACCAGTGGCGTCATCAGATTGTAGAGTGCCTTCACCTGCAGCCAAAAGGCAGCCTGCCGGACCAGCTTGCACACCTCCTTCTTTCTCCTGCGATATCCCGCATCACGACCAGCAGCCACTTCAGTCCACGTGCTACTGTTCACCATCTTCTCAAGTGTTGGCCGCATGACCAACATATGCTTCAGCATGCGATGCACTGATGCAAAGCGGGTGGCACATGCAGGCAACAGAACCTTCCCGCCACTTTCCTTCTTCATCCATGACCGGAGAATGTCCTTGTTCCTCATGAAAGTCACCACCTTCTCAACTTTCCCCACCAGAACGCTGCCCCATTCCGTCTTTACAATGTCCTTCAGCACTAGGTCAATGCTGTGGGCCACACAACCTGTAAAAAATATGCTCGGATACTTGTCCCTCAGAGTTGTCCATGCCTTGGTGTTGGTGGAGGCATTGTCAGTGATAACCATCACCACCTTCTCTGCCCCCACCTCCTGGATCGCCAGGTCAATCACAGCAGCCACATGATTTGCATCATGCACAAGCCCCGTGGCATCACGGGAGAACAGGTGCGCGGTACCTTCAGCATTCGTGGCCATGGCAGAATAGATTGCCCGAATCTGGATGTCTGACCACTCATCAACACCCAGAGTCACCCCAAAGATGTCCCATCCATCACGCAACGGCTTTTCACCTTCGGCAAGCTCTCTGTCCAGGTCAGGCAGGATGTCATCAAGAACAGTTTCCCGGGATGGGAGGCGGAAAGCAGGGTTGGTGCGACGAGCCTTGTCAATCAGCTCTAGCACCACACGCTCGCGGCAGAAGGAGATGGGGAGGGCACCTTTAGCCATCACCTTGACGACTGCCTTCTGGCAGTCCTTGTTGAGGAAGTTGTCGATGTGGTCCCGCATGCTCGTCTGGCGGCTGCTGTTCAAAGATGACAGCGAAGGTGCTGGCCCAGTGCGCAGGAGCTGGTGAGCTGGAGAGGGCGCAGCAACCCCCTCTGCTTCTTCATCGTCCTCTGCGACACCAGCAGCCTCCCGTGCTGCCTGCCGCTGTCGTTCGGCGGTGAGCTGCGCCCAATCCACAGGGTGGTCTCTCGTTCCCCATGAGTCACCTTCGCCTCTGAAGAGCTTGGCGTCAGCACCTTGAAAACCATCGTGGGGCGGTGCAATCGGCGGCAGTCCAAGCAGGGCACATGCGCTAGCGGGTGGAACGCGACACTTTTCCACGTTGGCAACGGTTGCACCGTAGTGGCCTCGCATGCGGTCGCTGCCGCCGGAGAAGCTCTTGCCACAAGCGCCACACAAGAAGCCCGGGTAGCCGCTGGGAGTGGGGCAAGGGTTGAAGTACTTCGACAGTGCTCGCGTCAGCAGCTCCCCCTGCAGTTGGCGTACAGCGGGTGCGGCATTGGCTGTGGCACCACGGACTGCTGCAACCGCCGATGCTGCTGGCTCTCTAGCCATGGTGGCCTCCCGTGTAGTCCACTGTGGACTACACGGCTAAGTGCAAGGCCGGCAATGGCCGGCCACTGAATCGAGTTTAACATTTGATTGAACATCTAAGACTACTGTGCGGTACTAGGGCCGACGTTGAATTACATGGTCTTTGTTCCCTTCCCTCAATTGTATGCCTGAAGGAAGAATATGGTTCATTCTTTTAGCACCTCTACCTCAACTAGCACACATTCCTTCAGGTGCATGCGTGGAAAGTTGTGGTCCATGCAGCTGGATGCGGAGTACCTGCATCATTGAAGTGAACATGAAAGCAATCACGTTGATGGATTCAAACAGCCAGCTTTCATTGGTGCATGGAGCTTGCATCTTCCAGGTCGCATGGCCAGTCTGGATTCTTTTCCTGGTTGTCACAATGATTCATCCTGATTGGACAATCGATGCTATGCTGGATGACAGGCAACCATGCACCCATCATGGTTCATGCTGACTGTGCTGGAGTGCAAAAATATGCCGAGGGCAAGATTCGGCAAGTCGAATATCCCACGGAAATTGCTCGGGGCCGATTCGGCTCGCCGAGCTGACCCTTGGGTTTTTTTTCCAGGACCAAAAGGCCAACCCAAGCTGGGCTCCCGCTGGCCCCGGGTGCTCTTAATGGTAAAAGTCGGAGTCGACTCCAAGTCAACTTGAATCGACTTGACGACTTCGACTTTTGCCCAAAAGTCGCCAAGTCAAAGTGAACATGGGTTAGGGGGACCCCTAGCCCCCCTTTCCTGCAGTAGCTGCATCAGTTGCAGCAACAGCAGCAGCAGTAGCAGTAGCATCAACAGCAGCAGTAGCAACAGCAGCAGCCGTAGCAACAGCAGCAGCAGCTGCCGCAGTAGCTATAGCAAGAGTAGCAGCAGAAGGAGCAGGAGCAGCAACAGCAGCAGCAGCAACACCGGCAACAGCGCCAACACCCCGCAGGATCTCTCGTCAGTGATTTTGACGCGACAGATTCGCTCGTCGCTTTGCACCAACAGCTCGCAATGCTGACACAGCAGCTAGCGGCATTACAGCTGTCGCCACCGCAGCCGCTATAGCAGTCGCAATAGCAGCATCAGCAGTCGCCGCTGCAGTAGTAGCATCAGAAGGCGCAACAGCAGCATCAACTGCCACCGCCGCAGTAGCAGCAGCCGACGCCGCAGCAGCCGCACCACTGTCAGCAAGCACCGTTTGTTCCACCCAGATACACGAGCCCTGAGATCTCCTATGCCACGCAATACTTGGCACAGCAACACACCCAGTGCCAACAACAGACGGTGACGTTGGTCCTAGGCCCCACTCTGGGTGCCAGCAGCAGGCCAAAGGACTTTGAAATCCCCCCTGGCGTCGCTTCAGGCTGGCAACCAGTTCCGGAGCTGGGAGCTCAGCTTCCGGATCTGGGCACAGGGCGAGAACTTGTGGTCCTACTACGTCCTCACCTTCGAGTCCACCCAGGCCGACGAGCTCTATGACGCTGGTCACGCTGTACGTGCCCTTGTCCCTGTGGCCCTTCCAGCTGCACGCCTCGCCCTTGAGCCCTTCCTTGGCGACCTCACCACTGGCGCCCTCCCTGACCCGGCAGTAGCCTGGTACGTCCTCACGCGCCCTCATCGCCTATCCAGTGATGTTGAGACCAGCCGCCTGCTCCGGGAGTTCAACTCCCTCCGCATGGGGGAGACCGAGACGGTCACCTCCTATTGGCAGCGCGCAGAGGACCTTCTGCGCAGAGGACCTTCTGCGTCGCCTCAGAGACGCCGCACCATCCCTTCTCTCCGTGCTCGTGACCATCAAGCGTGGCGCCGTCGATCCCTTCTCCGACGTCTTCCTTTACCACTCCCATGACGTTCTCGCCGTGATGGCTGCCTAGGATACCCTCATGCCATGGGCGTACGAGCTCTTCCTTCGCATCGAAGAAGCTCGTCAGGGGTCACACATCCATTGCACAGAGTCCCTCACCTCTCTTGCCGTCGCCTCTCCTACCGTCGCCTTAGTTGCAATCGCCGTCCCAGCAGCAGCAGCATCTTTCGGCGCCCCCTTGTCTGGCAAGAACAAGAAGAAGGGCAAGAGGGGCAAAGGGCCTCAGCAGCGAACTAGCGGATCAGGCAGAGCCAGCCTCGTCTGCCACAACTGTGGCTAGTCAGGACACGGGTGGTATACGTGTTCACTCCCAACTGACGAGGCTCACGTCATTGCCAACATGCGTCACTTGCGCAAGCGCCGCCTTGCCAGCAGTGCCGTGACCGTCGCTGCTGCTGCCGCATCTGCGCCACTCGTGATGGCCCCACCACAGCCTCCTCTACAGCCGTCCGCACCCGCTCCTCCATCCTCGGCGCCTTCCTTTCCCTTCCTGGACTCCGGCGCCATCACACCGGAGTCGGTCTACTCTGTCGGACCCCCCGCCCGCGAGCGCGAATTGGAGGAGTTCATCACCTTCCAACTCGGCCTTCCTCGCCCTCCTCCACAGGGAAGAGCGAGTTGCATAGCCGCTAGTTTCTCCCCATCCTACATGACAGAGTCAGTACGATCATGTCGTGTATCTCCGTCCGTCCTGTCCTCTACCGTGGCTTGTCCTCCTACTCCTCTTCATGACGATGTCGCCTGGCTAGATTATTGGCACTCCCGGTTCGCACATCCGTCCACTTCGTCAGCGTCATTTGCCCATTGCCATGTGATTGTCAGCGACCTCGCCACATTGGTCTAGGATCCGTCAGAGACGTGGATCATGGATTCGGGGGCCACGCATCACATGACAGCCTTGTGCGAGGCCTTCAGTGTTCTTGGTCCTGTCACCAAAGTCACCGGGGTTTGGACGGGCTCTGGTCAGGTATTACCCGTTCGTGGTGTCGGCGTCGTTCGCTTCCATGGTGCAGCTAGTGATGTCTTCTTGATTGATGTTCTCTTTGTCCCTGGCTTTGAGCTCAGCCTCCTGTTTGTCACCATCCTTGATCGCATGAGCATGGACGTTTTGCATTCGCGTGGTGTAGGCATTGTGTCGTTGCGTCCATCCGGTCGTGTTGTTTTGGATGCCACCGCCCGTGGCAACTTGTGGCACGTACCGCGCCTTTCCGCTTCTACCTCTGTCTCCTCCTGGCCGGCAGATACTAGCCACGTGTTTGTTACCAGCACCCTTTCTCCGCAGCACACGCATCTCCTACATCGCCACCTCTATCACGTCCACTCTGCCGCTATTTACAGCATGCTTCGCACACAACCGGCCACGGGCCTTGACTCAGCCTCCTTTCCTCTGCCTTGTCCTATCGAGGGCATTGATTGCGCTCAAGGCAAGATGCACTGTTCCACCTACCCCCTCTCTGCCTCTCGAGCGTCCGCCCCGCTCGACCTGGTTCACTTTGATGTCATGAGTCCCCTCTGGACAGAGTCCATCGGCGAGTACGGTCATTCCGTCCTGACCCTTACGGATGACTATTCTTGCTATCACTGGGTCTTCTGCCTTCGACAGAAGAGCGATGTCGCTCTCACCATTTGAGACTGGCTTGTCCGCGCTGAAGGCGAGTGTGGTCGCCCCCTCCGCCGCTTCCGCTCTGATCGTGGGGGTGAGTTTCTGGGGGAGACCACACTCTTCATTGCCTCCCGTGGTGTCCATCATGAGAGGTCGGCGCCTTACATGCCCGTACAAAATGGCATCTGTGAGCGATGGAACCGCAGCTTGGCCGAAGCCGTCCGCACCATGCGGGTCGAATCCGGCATCTTTGACGGCTTCTACTTCAAGGCCATGACCTACATGACGTGTGTCTGGAACCGGATTCCCCACGGACCCATTCCTACCCCACAACTCTGGCACAACTCTGGCATAACTCCGGCAGAATCCCTGCACAACTTTGGCACAACTCAGGGGCAACTCTGGCACGACTCTTGCCCAACTGTGGCTCAACTCTGGCACAACTCTGGCAAAACTCTGGCACAACTCTGGCACAACTCTGGCAAAACCATGGCACAACTCTGGCACAACTCTAGCACAACTCTCGCACAACTCTGGCGCAACTCTGGCACAACTCTGGCACAACTCTCGCACAACTCTGGCGCAACTCTGGCACAACTCTGGCACAACTCTCGCACAACTCTGGCGCAACTCTGGCACAACTCTGGCACAACTCTCGCACAACTCTGGCGCAACTCTGGCACAACTCTGGCACAACTCTCGCACAACTCTGGCGCAACTCTGGCACAACTCTGGCACAACTCTCGCACAACTCTGGCGCAACTCTGGCACAACTCTGGCACAACTCTCGCACAACTCTGGCGCAACTCTGGCACAACTCTGGCACAACTCTCGCACAACTCTGGCGCAACTCTGGCACAACTCTGGCACAACTCTCGCACAACTCTGGCGCAACTCTGGCACAACTCTGGCACAACTCTCGCACAACTCTGGCACAACTCTGGCACAACTCTGGTACAACTCTGGCACAACTCTGGCACAAAACTGCACCACTTTGGCAAAACTCTGGCACAACTCTGGCACAACTCTCGCACAACCCCGGCACAACTCGGACAAAACTCTGGGACAACTCTGGCACAAATTTGGCAGAACTCTGGCACAACTCTGGCACAACTCTGGCACAACTTTGGCACATTTTTGCACAACTCTGGCAGTACCATGGCACAACTCTGGCACAACTCTGGCACAACTCTGGCACAACTCTGGCACAACTCTGGCGCAACTATGGCACAACTGTGGCACAACTCTGGCACAAATCTGGCACAAATCTGGCACAACTAGGGATTTTATGGAGTTGTACGGAGTTTTACGCAGTTGTACAGAGTTGTACGTAGTTGGAAGGAGCTGTACGGAGCTGTACAGAGTTTCAAGGAGTTGTACATGGTTGAATCGATTTTTACGTAGTAGTACAGAATTGTACGGAGTTGTACGGAGTTGTACATAGTCGTACGGAGATGTACAGAGTTTGACTGACTTGTACGGAATTTTTCAAAGTTGTACGGAGTTGTACAGAGTTGTACGGAGTTGAACGGAGATGTACGGAGTCCTAGCGAGTTGGACGGAGTTGTACGCAGTTTTACAAATTTGTACGGACTTGTACGGTGTTGTACAGAGTTGTACGGAGCTGTACGGAGTTATACAAAGTTGTGCGGAGTTGTACGATGTTGTACGGAGTTGTAGCAAATTGTACAAAGTTATACGGAGTTGTACGCTGTTCCCCTCCAGTGGCCTCGTCCGTTTCATCATTCTTCAGCAATCCTATCTGCATCATCATCATCTTCTGACGACTTTTCCTCCTTCACTTGAAGTCATCCTTTCAAGCCGCCTTCCTGTGCTGCCCCTTCTAATTTGTAGCAGCAGCAGAACATCGACCGGAGTCATTACATTGGACACCACCAGTCTTCCTGCTCATTACTTGAGCCAACTGCGGAGCAAGCCGTCACTTTCCCAACTTCAGCAGCTCTCTACTTCTCTCGAACCGCCCTCACTACAACAGAACTCCTCTCATTGTCAGGATATCGGACACCAGAAGTCCTCCTGCGTGTCGGCCATGTTGACTTTGGGAAGTCAGAGTCGATGGCCAAGTCGGAAGTCGGCCCCTGATGAGCCAAATCGGAAGTCGGTTTTTCTCCAGCCTATGTGACTTTCAACACTCGATGGATTGCATATGTATCATGTATATGATGTCATCGGAAGCCATGTGTAAACAGAATGTAGCCGCAAGAGGTGTTTTCGCACATCCCAATTTTGATCAGTCATAACTTCCTCAAATCATAACGGAGCTTAGCAATTCAAATTGCGTTGTAATCGGAAACACACGACCTTTATTCCACTACCAATATCTTATTTGACCTTAAGTTGACTTTCACCGACTCTCCGACTTAGAATTTTACCCCCGAAGTTGGAAGTCGAAGTCAACATGGCTCGTCGGTCTTGAGCCAACCGGGGGCATAAGCCGTCACTCTCCTAGCAACAGATAAGCTCCCTGCTTTGCCAGCATCTGCAGCCTCTCTCTCCTCTGCCACATCTCCTCCATCTGCCTCTGCACCAGCCACAGCCATCCGTTAGTTGTGCCTTCATCCCCTCCAATGTCTGCCCTCATCAGCATTCATCATCATCATCCTGGGAAAATGGCTCTACTCACTCATCTATTGAGGATCAACACCTTAGCGCCTCATTGCCCAACTTCTGTTCAATAGTGCACACATGCCCTCAAGAACATATTTGGTCGCAGTCCACGCTGCAACTTTGGTAGCTGGGGCCGTGAACCAGAAATGAACCCAAGTGTGCAGAATCTGATCTCCCAAATTCCCGTGCTGGAATTCATCGATGAAGAAGACAACAACTTCATCGGATGGGAGGAAGCCATATTACGTTTCACCCAATGCGTCCTTGTCTGAGGCATTCGCCTCAGACCATTGTTCAGGGAAACGGTGCATTTGTATGCTCGACGAGACCCAGAAAACTGGGCACACTACGAACAGGACCACCTCTCAGCTCGAGCGCTCCTCTACATCACCACAGACCTCCGAAGGTCTGGACATTCCTGTCATTGTGGCCAACATCAAGGAGCGATGTGCACAAGGAGAACCTCCTGAACAAGCCCTACAATGAAGTAGAGGATGCATACCTCGAGGACTCTGACCAAATGAACTGCCCCCTCGTCCCATCTTGCCGCCACTACCCTCATCTCCAGCACAATCCAAAGCAAAGGAGTCCCCTCTTTTGGAAGACTCCTTTTCCTCTGAGGAAAGTACATGACTAGACTGGAGATGCCTCATCCTCTGTCCTTATCGGTGTACCTGGGGGTATTAGAAATATGCTACACCGATAAGAACTCTCAACAACGGTTCAGGTCCTGGACCGAACCAACTTGACACACGGCTCTCGGAGACTACCTGTCGAGACCGAACAGTCAAGGCATCCCATAAGAAAGTGACATGCGTCACCCGCATCCGGCTAGCGGAAAGAAGCCGTCGCTTTGCTATTTTGTCCTGTTCTGCCTTTGTACACCGAGGATGTTCATTCCCTTGAGTTTAACCCAGAACAGTTACTCCCATTCTGTTCGATTTTGGTTCCACGACTTTTGCTGTCGTTGGCGCAGGGGTGAAACCAGGTGTGCTGATGAGGAATCGGTGTGGGTGCATGTTGCCGTGAGATTGGCGGTTCAGCCGGACGTATCCTTGTGCCAAACTGATGATGAAGATGAGAGCAAAAGATTGCGGAGGAGGACTCATGAACTGGGCGCAGGGGCAAAACCACGTGCGTTGCGGAATGCTGATTTAAAGATGATGAAAGGGATGAGGAAGATGATGCTGATGAGAATGATGAAGGAGAAGGATGGCCGATGAAGATGAGGAGGAGCTGCAGATGAAGAGAGTAGATGAAGTAGATGTGGCAGAGAAGGAAGAGGCAGCAAATGCTGATGAGACAGGGAGCTTCTCTGATGTCAGGAAAGTGACGGCTTGTGCCCCCAGTTGGCTCGAGATCGACGAGCAGGAAGACTGGTGGTGTCCGATATCCTGACTCCAGTAGGATTCCTGCTTCGGTGAAGGAGGTCCGAGAGAAGAAAAAACGTTCACGGCTGTCAGGAGAATGACGGATTGTTTCCGAGTTTGCTCGAAACGGACAAGCAGGAAGGAAATCCGTACAATTCTGTAAGAATATTACCTATGTGTCTTTCAACACTTGATGGATTGCATATGTATCATGTATATGATGTCATCAGAATCCATTTGTAACAAAATGTAGCCGCATGAGGTGTTTATGCACATCCCAAGTTTGATAAGTAAAAACTTCCTCAAATCATAACGGAGCTTAGCGATTCAAATTGCATTGGAATCAGAAACTCACCATCTATATTCAACTACCAATATCTAAGTTGACCTTAACTTGACTTTGAACGACTCTCCAAGTTAGATTTTTACCCCAGAAGTCAGAAGTCAAAGTCAACATGGCTCGTCGGTCTCGAGCCAACTAGGGGCACAAGCCGTCACTCTCTTGGCAACAGAGAAGCTCCCTGCTTTGCTAGCATCTGCCGCCTCTTTCTCCTCTGCCACATCTCCTCCATCTGCCTCAACACCAGCCGCAGCCATCCTCGTCTCCCTTCATCAGTTCTGAGTCTTCCTCCTTGTCCTCATCTCCTCCGTTCGCTGCGTCCACAGCAGTTGTCAGAAATATGCCACACCAATAAGAACTCCCAATAACGCTTCAGGTCATGGACCAAACGGACTTGACAAACGGCTCTCTGACGCTACCCGTCGAGACCGAACAGTCAAGGCATCCCCTAATAAAGTGACATGTGTCACCCACGTCTGTCTAGCAGAAAGAAGCCGTTACTTTGCTATTTTGTCTTGTTCTGCATGTATGTACCAAGGATGTTCATTCCCTCGAATTTAACCCAGACCAGCTACTTCCATTATATTTTCCTTTGGTTTCACGGCTTTGCTACCGTGTTTCCGCACTGCTTGCTCACTCGCTCCTCCTTTTGTGTCACTCAATCTGAGACCTCGCCCTCACTCTTCATTGCTTCATCACTCTCACTCCTTCGCTCAGTTCATCCTGCCTTTCACTTCTCCTCTCCCGCTTTCGACATTCTTTCATCAAACTCAAGTACACCTCTGCCCTCTGACTTGGTTCCTGCAACCTTCTGTGCCTTCACGTCCTGACTAACTCATGCATATCCTTGCAGCTTTATGTCTCCTGCCTTGGTCAACCCTTCCCAGTGCATCTGCACACGTGACTGCTTCTACCTGCTTCTAACGTCGTTTCCCTGGCTCATTGCATCCTTCTGAGATGATATCAAAGCATCGGCCAACATCCCTGGTTCCTTCTGAACACGTCATCGCATCCTTGCCATCATCGCTGTCCTCTATTGGCACTACTTTCTTGGCCAGTGTCTGCCGCTGGTTTTGTGGTTTTGCCCTTGCGCCCAGTGCATCCTCCTCCGATCCTCGTCTTCCATCATTATTGGCATCATTCATACCTTCATCCCCTCCAACGTCTGCCCTTGTCAGCATTCATCATCATCATCCTGGCAAAAGGGCTCTCCTCACTCATATTTTGAGGATCAACACCTTAGCACCTCATTGCCCAACTTCTCTTCAACAGTGCACACATGCCCTCAAGAACATATTTGGTCACAATTTGGTCCACGCTGCAACTTTGGTAGCTGGGGCCGTGAACCAGACATGGACCCAACTGTGCAGAATCTGATCTCCCAAATTCCCGTGCTGGAATTCATCAATGAAGAAGACAACAACTTCATCGAATGGGAGGAAGCCATATTACATGTCACCCGATGCGTCCTTGTCTGCGGCATTCGCCTCAGAACACTGTTTAGGGAAACGGTGCATTGGTATGCTCCACAAGACCCAGAATACTGGGCAAACTACAAACAGGCCCTCCTCCAAGCTCGAGCACTCCTCCACACCACCACAGACCTCCCATTTCACAACATCATTTCCTCCAAAGGTCTGGAAATTCCTGTCATTGTGGCCAACATCGAGGAGCGATGCGCACAAGGAGAACCTCCTGAACAAGCCCTACAATGAAGAAGAGGATACATACCTCAAGGAATCCAACCAAACGAACTGCCCCCTCCTCCCATCTTGCCGCCACTACCCCCATCTCCAGCACAATCCAAATCAGAGGAGTCCCCTCTTTTGGAAGACTCCTCTTCCTCTGAGGAAAACATGTAACTAGACTGGAGATGCCTCATCTTCTGTCCTCATCGGTGTACCTGGCGATATCAGAAATATTTCACCGATAAGAACTCTCAATAACGGTTCATGTCCTGGACCGAACCAACTTGACAAACGGCTATCAGGGACTACCCGTTGAGACCGAACAGTCAAGGCATCCCATAATAAAGTGACATGTGTCACCCGAATCCAGCTAGCGGAAAGGTGCCGTTGCTTTGCTATTCTTTCCTGTTCCGCATGTGTATACCGAGGATGTTCATTCCCTTGAGTTTAACCCAAAACAGTGACTTCCATTCTGTTCGCTTTGGATAACGCGGCTTTGCTGTCCTGGACGAAGGGGTGAAACCACATGCACTGATGAGGAGTCGGCGTGGGTGCATGTCGCTGTGAGATTGGCAGTTCGACCAGGCGTATCCTTGTGCCAAACTGATGATGATGACGAGAGCGAACGATTGCGGAGGAGGATTGATGAACTGGGTGCAGGGGCAAAACCATGTGCGTAGCAGAATGCTGATTTTGAGATGATGAAAGAGATGAGGAAGGTGACGCTGATGAGATTGATGAAGGAGAAGGATGGCAGATGAAGATGAGGAGGAGCTGCTGGTGAAGAGAGTGGATGAAGTAGATGCGACAGAGGAGGAAGAGGCAGCAAATGCTGATGAGGCAGGGAGCTTCGCTGATGTCAAGTGAGTGCCCGTAGTTGGCTTGAGACCGACGAGCAAGAAGAATGGTGGTGTCCAATATCCTGACTCCAATAGGATTCCTGCTTCTGTGATGGTGGTCGGAGAGAGGAAAAATCGTTCACGGCTGTCAGGAGAGTGGCGTCTTGTTCCCTAGTTGACTTGAGACGGACAAGCAGGAAGACTGGTGGTGTCCGAATTCCTGACTTTGGAAACGTTCTGCTGTTGCTGTGAATGAGAAGAGGCCACGCATGAAGGCGGCTCAAGAAGAAAATGCGAAGTGAAGAAGAAGAAGTCGGCTGAAGATGATGGTAATGCAGATGAAGCAGATGGATCAGGATGAGGAGGCTTTGACGATTGGGGAGGGATATGATAGAAATGATGTTGTAAGAGGCGGAAGCGGCAACAAAGCGGTGACCATGCTACTCGGTCAAAGAAGTCGTCCGGAGTAGTGGAGGAAGAGGCAGGTACTGGATCTATAGATGAAGGAGCTTAGCGGAGTGCAATGCAAGTGGATAGAGGAGAGGAGCAGAAGCAGTAGGAAGCTTTGATGAAGGAGGCGGCAGAGCGTGGCTCAAGGTTTGCTTTCAGCTTGCTCGTGATACGTGGGTGCTGGACGTTGCCACGTGCGTGTGATTAGACGCAGGACTTGGTCACAGTGATGAGAGCCGCCAAGGCTTGAGGAGCGAAGAAAGCAGTGCTGCTGACATCAGCTGCATGTGAAGCTGATGAGGTGCAGGCGAGTGGATACGTCGCGAATCAGAGAGTACGAGTTGCCACGTGTGGATGAATGGGCGCAGGGAGACCCGTTGCTCTTTGATTGACGTTGCAGCGAGGGAGGCAGATCGGAGTGCGTGGGGATAACGTAAGTGGCGGAAGTGGTGGCAGACAGTGATGGAGGAAGAGGTGACAAAAGTGAGCGACAATTGTGGTCGGCAAAGCGATGATTGGGTCAGGATGAACCAGGCAATGTTGCCCGATGCTATGATACCATGTCAGAAGAATGGAATGAGCGGAGCGAAAGATGGCTGAAGCAGACAGAAACATTGTGACGTGCAGAAGCAGAAAAGAGCAATACCAAAAGGAGAAGGCCTTGAGTTGAGGCAAGACGTCGGGCTGTTGAGAGAATTTGAGAGGGCAATTTAGTTTGATCAGGTAGACAGGAGCAAAGCGAGAGAATGCCGGTTGCAAGAGCGTAGGGTTGATGTGTCGGGAGAGATGGAGCTGAGAAGCGAAAGTGACGGAGCAAAGGGTTGCGAAGGCGAGACATGAGATTGGATGGAGAAGGAGGAATGAGCGAGGGGCGAGCAGAGGTGAGACACGGCGGCGAAGCCACAAAACCAAAGGCGAACAGGATGCAAAGATTGTTCTGGGTTAAATTTGAGGGAATAAATATCCTTGGTAAGTACAAGCAGAAAAGGAAAAATAACATAGCAACGGATTTTTTCTGCTAGCCAGATGTGGGTGCCACCTGTCACTTTATTAGGGGATGACTTGACTATCAGCCATAACGGTCGAGTGACCAGAGAGCTGTTGGTCAAGGAGGCTCGGTCCAGGACCTGAACCATTGTTGAGATTTTTGGGGATTATCCAATGAGGGTGAGTGTTGTTTCAGATTCATATTCTGACACGTACAACTCCGTACAACTCCATACGACTCCGTGCAACTTGCTACAACTCCGTACAATATCGTACAACTCTGTAGAACTCCGTACAACTCCATACAAATTTGTACAGCTACGTACAACTTTGAACAACTTGGTACAACTCCGTACAACTCTGTACAACACGCTAGAACTCCATACAACTCTGTACAATTCCGTACAGCTCCGTACAACTCCGTAAAACTCCATACAACTGTGTACAACTTGCTAAAACTCTGTACAACCCAATACAACTCTGTCGAACTCCGTATACCTCTGTAGAACTCCGTACAACTCCATACAGCTCTGTAAAACTATGTACAACTCCACACAACTCCGTAAAAACCCAAACAAATCCGTACAACTCCGTACAACACGCTACTTCTCCGTACAACTCTGTACAACCCAGTACAGCTCTGCATAGCTCCATTCAACTCCATAGAACTCCGTGCAAATCTGTACAAATTACTACAACTCAGTACAACTCCGTACAACTCCTTCCACCTCCGCACAACTCCGTACAACTAGCTACGGCTCTTTACAGCTCCGTTCAACCCCGTACATCTTCGTACAACTCTGTACAACTCCGTACAACTCTTTACAACTCCGCACAACAGCATTTTACGGAGTTGTACGGATTTTTAGGGAGTTGTACAGAGTTGTAAAGAATTATACAGAGTTTTACACAGTTGTACAGAATTATACGGAGTTGAAGCAAGTTGTAGCAAGCTGTACGGAGTTATACAGAGTTGTACGGAGTTGGACAGAGTTGTACTGAGCGGTAAAGATTTGTATGGTGTTGTACAGAGTTGTACGGATGTGTACACGGTTGAAGCAAGTTGTAGAAAGCTGTACGGAGTTGTACGGAGTTACATGGAGCTCTGCAGAACTGTACAGAGTTGTACGGAGTTGTACGGAGTTATACAGTGCTTTACGGAGTCGTACAGAGTTGTACAAAGTTGTACCGAGTTGTTCAGAGTTGTACATAGCTATATGGAGTATTACAGAGTTGTACGGAGTTGTACGGAAGTCAACATAGTTTTAAGGAGTTGTACGGAGTTGTACAGAGCTAAACAGAGTTGTACGGAGCTGTACGGAGTTGTAGTGATTTGTACAAAGATGTGCAGATTTGTACATAACTGTAAGAAATTTTAGAGATTTGTACAGAGGATTACGGATCTGCACGGAGTTTTAAAGAGTTGTACATATTTGGAAGGAGTAGTACCGAGTTGCACGGAGCTGTGCAGAGTTGTATGGAGGTGTACATAGTTGTACGGAGTTGTACCGAGTTGTACATATTTGTATGCAGTCGTACAGAGTCGTAGGGAGTTGACAGGACTTGTAGGTGTTGTACGGAGTTGTACGGAGTTATACGGAATTGTACAAAGATTTATGGAGATGTATGCAATAGTACGGATTTGTACAGATTTGTAGATGGTTGTAGAAATGTTGTACGGAGTAGTATGGAGTTTTAGAAAGTCGTATGGAGTTTTACGAAGTTGTATGGAACTGTACAGAGTTGTACGTGGTTGTATGGAGTTTTTCAGATTTTTTATGAGGGATACAGATCTGTATGGAGCTGTACGGAGTTGCATAAGTTGTCTGGAGTTGTATGAATGTGTACAGAGTTGTACGGAGGTATACGGAGTTGTAAAACCTTGTACAAAATTGTACGGAGCCATACGCAATTTTTAAAGTTGAAGCACGCTGTGCGGAGTACAGAGTTGTATTGAGTTGCACGGAGTTGTATGAAGTTGTGCAGAGTTGTACAAAAATGCCTCGTCAACGTTTATGGCGGCAATGAAGAACATTTTTTGTCCGTATGTTGACAATTTTATCGTGGTGTACCTCGACAACATTCTGGTGTACAACCGCACCCGGGAGGAGCATGATTGACATCTTCCAAAAGTTCTCAAAGCTTTACAAAGAGAGATTTTTTTTTGAAACACTGACAAAATGCGACTTCGTTCGTTCTTGGATCTAGTTTTTGGATCTCGTCATCAATGGCAGACGGATCACCATGGATCCAAAAAGGTGGCAACCGTCGCTGATTCGCCGACGACGACCAACGTTCGAGAAATCCGGGCTTTCTCGGGTTCTGCAATTATTACCGGCGATTCATACGGGACTACGTCCAAGTGTGAGCGCCTCTTTCCGACCTCACTCGAGAAGGAAATGAGTGGCAGTGGGGAGACAGCGAAGAAAAAGCGTTCACCGCTTTGAGGAACGCTTTGATATCGGCACCAGCTGTATGATTAGCTCATCCAACGGTCGACTACATCATGCCCACGGATGCATCAGACCGAACCATTGGCGTGATTCTTTTGTAAGTCCATGGCAACGACAAACAACCGGTCATGTACATGTCTGAAAAACTGCGAAGACCGGAACTCAACTACGCAGTACACGTGAAAGAGATGCTGGCGGACGTGCACGCGTTGAACACGTGGCGATGCTATCTGGAGTGTCACCGATGCATCGTGCGCACCGACCACCATGCGCTAAGATATTTTACGTCGCAGCTGAATCTCAGTCGACGCCAAACCCGATGGATGGAGTTCCATGAATCTGGGTTCGACTATGAAATCGAGTACCGGCCATGCAAAATAAATCCGGCCGACGCACTCAGCCGCCGACAAGATTTTATGGCTGACGTGGCGACGCTATAGCTACAGCGAGACCCGTAACTCGAGTGACTGTTTGCACGATGCTACGATCAGCACGGCGGATATGATAAAACGAAATTCTGGCTCTACGCACCCTAGTGGAGACGGAGCTTCACTCGCCAAGTGGTCATTCCCCCGAACGACAAAGTTCGCCGTATGCTGCTCGAAGAGTGCGACGGCACCGCACCAGATGGACACTTTGGAGAGGACAAGACGCTATTGGTGGGACAAGATGCAATCCAACCTGACCAACTTCTGCAAAACCTGTGACACCTGTCAGCGACAAAAATCCCGTCGTACGAGGCCACCTGGACTTCTGCAACCACTCAGTGTTGCGACGAAACTGTGGGTAGACATCTCCATGGACTTTGTCACAGGATTACCCGTCACACCTGAGGGGTATGATGTAATCCTCGTGGTCGTCGACAAGTTTTCCAAAATGTCCCACTTCATCTTGACAACGACCACCGTCACCGCCGAGAGAACAGTACGGCTGTTTTTTGATAACATCGTCCGGCTACACGACGTACCAAGAACCATCACGAGCGACAGAGACGGTTCATTCACCAGCTGTTTTTGGCGTGAACTAATGACTAGTTATGGCAGGAGAATTGAACTTTCCACGGCGTTTCATCCTCAAACCGACGGTCAATCCGAGCGGACAAATCAAATGCTCAAACAGCGTCTCCAAACACTATGCGGATCTCACGGGGCGGATTGGGCACAAAAGCACCCGACCGCCAAAATTCGGCAGTTGCACTACAACAGGTAAAACCCAATTTGAAGTGGTGTATGGAAAACTTCCCGCCACACCAGTCGGACTACAAAGGTGCAGCAACATTCCCGCGGTCGATGTTCAACGCTGAGACTTCACCACCATCTGGGAGGAAACACGGCAAACCCTCGCAAAGACACAAGCAGCGATGAAGCGAGTAGCTGACCGACATTGCAGCGATGACATCTTCGCTGCTGGCGACAAAGTCCTCGCTAGCTCGGCAAACATCAAGCTCCACGGATCCGACTGTTGGAAACTCAAACATCGATGGTTGGGACCGCTTGAGATCGAGCGCATGCAAACCTTGTGGTTGCGCGAGTCAAACTCTCCAACACTATGTAAGTTCATCCAGTGTTCCATGTCAGTAAACTCAAGCACTACCGAGACCCCGGAGAGAACTTCTCTGGCAGAGATGTCCCTCCTCCACCTCCAGTTCAAGTGGAAGAAGACACGGGATGCGTCATTGAGGAAATCCTCGGCCACCGAAGACGAGGCAAGATGACAGAATATCTGGTCAAGTGGCACGGTTATGATGCCGCGCACAACAGCTGGGAACCCTGCGACAAACTCCAAGACGTTGACCATCTTGTCGACGCCTACTATCGTCGTCTCTGGGCCACAACTACATGCGCGCCTGGACGTCGCGGCTAAAATGGGGGGATGTGTTACATACCAGACATACACGAGTGCCTAATCTTTCCGAGTGGGCATTTTTGTTATGACACAAACAGCCCATCGCATCGCAAAGACCGTGTATTCACTCCGATGGTCGAGGGAAAACTGGCCAACTGCCTCGCCCTCAATGGATATTCCCAAACCTTCTGACAGTTTCGCCCACTCGCGAACTTACAAGAAGAAGTATCATGATCTTTCGTTCAACTTCTCGATGCACTGAGACGAATCTGGATTCTTAAAGGTGCATCTCGTATCTTCACCGTCGATTCTCAAAGACCCCCAACTTCTCGGTGGACCTTCTCGAATTCGACCACTCACAACACGACTCCGCACGCGTCGCTCGACAATCAACCCAACAATCCCGACTATGCTTCATTCGTAACTCGACAGTTGTATGTATATGTTTGATCATTCGACACTTGTCATCGAAGTACACTCACCGCTAATTATAAATTGCTCAAGTGTCACAAATTGTAAATCATGTTCTGCCTCGTACCTTCTACCTGTTCACCATGTATGCTCCGTTTGGCATAACACCGTCAACACCTATGCTATTGCTAGAAATGCCTAACTCAATACAAAGTTTGTCTTCTACAGTAGCATTGTCCCTCCTTCACAATCTCACCTCCACCAGCTGAATTTCCTTCTCCTTAATTTTATCTTCTTCAAAAATCCATTTGAAATCGTTACCCGCGACCTTAGGTAGTTGCCTCAGTTGCAAAGGGCATACCAAAGGTGAAGTGGTCGACTTTCATTTTAACAGCACAAGGAACTAAATGGGTCTAATCCTTTCTGTTATGTGGAGCCAATGGAAACATACCCTTTCCTTCTCACAGTATTTTCCTAAAAATGGACATTTATTCCTTCCCCTTACATTCCTTCTCGTCTTAAGTTCATTTCAGTGCATGCCTTCAAACAATTCCTCCAGTTTAGCCTTACCAAACCCCAAGAGAGTTATTTAAGGATTTTTATTAAGAGTACTTTCCTTCTGATTCATTCCTCTTGAACTAAGGTGACAACCGTCTTTAAGTCATCTGTGCGAAGATTGGTGGCTCCTTACGTGCAACATCACACTGGGTGACACATTTTCTTCACCAATTTCAATGTTGAAGAACGCAAGACAATTCCGTACATGATCTTAAGCAAACCCTCCCTCTCTTGGTGGATATTCTTATGAGATAAACATACTCTCTGAAGTGCCCAATGCCATGCTTCCCATTTCACGATTGAAGAACTAAATTGTCAACCCGTACATAGTCTTCTTCCTCCGACAAACACATATTTAGGGAGCTGTTCCAAAGGACTCTCAACCAGTCTCCTTGCTTCCTACATTCGTCAATGGATCAAGTCATCATATGTGGTGTGTAAGAGACTTATGCATGCTTACGTCTCAACTAGGGCCATAATTGTTGGCCTTCCTGTCACACGCCGACTTCCAACCTACTCTTTTTCCTCTTTTATGCCGATTCTGGAAAAAATCACTTTTTCCTACTCGTAACACAAATGCTCAACCCTTTATGTGAAGCAAACTATGCAAATAAGTTCGTGAGGCTCCCATTGTTTGGTGCTTAATTGGAGTGGAACATAACTTAGTGCCTGAGACCATGAACCAAAGGTTTTCCAAAATAAGATTGTATCTTTACCTGTGCCGATTTCACAAGGCATAAGTCATCTGTAGAAGAGGTTAAGTGAACACCTAAGTGATGTTGAGGAATCCACCGAATGGTATCCTTATCTTCAACCCCCACGTGAAAGAACACTTAGAATATTCTTCTGAGAATATTCAGAATTTTTGCTGCTCCCCAAAAATTTCTGAACTTCTTGTAACAAAATGTATTCAATTAAGCTTAATGTAGCCTTCGTGCTTCTCTCTTCCGTCCCATCTTGTGTGGAGCCACGATCTTCCCCTTCAAAAACAGAAAAGTGATTAATCCTTTCTGAAAACATATGTATTATTTTTTCCGTCCCTTTTTGGCTGTAAAAACTCTAAAGGAGCCGTGTAAAACCAAAATCGAGTAACATTTATAAGGAATGGTTCTTTTTGTAATGTTTAACAATTATTTTCCATTAATAAAATCATCGATTCATTTTTTATGAGGATTTTTGTCATCATGAGTTGGAAACCCACCCATAATGTACCCACTCTCACCCATTATATAACATCTTGGGGGCGCGGGTTCAGATTCAGGGCTTGTTAGGTGCTGATGTAGCCTCCCCGCCCCAGTCGGATACGACCAGGTGCACCAAAAACGTTCTGCTGGCTGGGCTATTCACGTTCTCGCAGCTGCTAAATCCTTCTCGTTGGTCGCGGTCCGAGCACCCGTCTGCCGGCTGTCTTTGGACCTTGGCGCATCAGAAGGCGCTGCTTTCAGTGTCACCGGAAGGGCGCTTGTTGAACCGAGCCTTGCCCCTGCCGCCTTCCGGTTAAGATCGATCTGTGACGAGTTTCGAAGAGGACGAGCGAGGGTGTTGCGGAAGCGTTATAAATGTGTTACTACGTACAGAGCTGGTAGACTGGATTCACGTGTCTGCTTGGATCTACAGTTCCTCTAATTGCTTGGCAATTGGAGAAATGGAGGCGCCTTTAGAAGTCACCGCTTCCACTTCTGGGGGGAGAAGAAGCAGTGACGGTCTTCGCAGCAGGAGGAAGAGTGCTGTTTCTGATTCGCCCGCTGTACGTTCCTTTCTCACTCGTCTTGACTACGTTCCACATGTTGCGCGAGCTCGTAGGGACTCAAGTCCGGTACGCTTCTTGCAGGTTTTGCAAGATGCCAGCTGGAAGTCAAACGTCTCCGCGCCTCCTTCGACACGTAAAATCGACATCTCAAGGTACTTTCAAGAGCAAATGTCGCCTCCAACGCATCGTCCAGTGAAAAAGCCGGTTCTTTGCTGTCTTTGATCATTCATCTTGCCTCGATTGCTTGCCGCGCAGAACAATGTCATCACCGTATGCAGCTCCGCCAGCAGGGAAGCCTCAGGGAGCCAGGATGGCGAAGGCAGGAAGCGGCAGCTTCCTGGGTGGTCTCACAGGTCTGGCTGCTCAAATGCTGAACTCATTGTCCATGTGATGTCCGAGTCCCCTTCTGTAACGTCTGCTTGTTTCTTTGCAGGAACGTTGTCCATGAGCCTCGAAGGAACAGGAACTCTCTCTCGAGCCGGGTCAGCTGTCAACCCTTACCCTGAAGCTCAAGTGAGTGCCAAAATTGTTTTCGCATTTTTTCCAGTCTGCCGTGAAGTTTTGTGCCTAACAAGTTTTTCAAGCTGCAGCTTGGCGCAAATCTCCGTCCCATCATCACAAGTCCTGTCTCACCGCATGGTCGACAGATGAAGGGTAGTTTCTCAGAGACTGGGCCGGGCACTCCTAAAAGTCGTTTTGCCCGTGAGGTGAGACTCATCTATTATGATCATGCACCGCATTCTGAAAGATGCAACGGGAGACTGATGTTCTCTCTTTCCAACGGTCAGGTCCATGGAGAAGGTGCAGGGGAAGGCAAGAAGACTATGCTTACAGGCTCCATCGCACATGGAGGCAGGCGCCTGGAAAACCTGAACATACAGGCCTCATCTTTTGCTCCTCAGGTTGTTGAATTTTACCACCGTGATGTCGCACTCTTGCGACTTTTGGGCTATCTTCTGACTCTCTGCTTCCCTTGTTCAGGATCTCACTGTAGCACGCAAGGAGTGTCAGATGTGTGGGGACTCTGTGCAACACCAAGATGAGTTGACGGGCTGCGAGTGCTCTTTCCAGATGTGCAACACCTGCCTTGAGCATGTGAAGAAGTATGAGATGAATCGCTGCCCAGGTTGCTCTTCACAACTGCGAGATAAGGAGCAGTGTAAGTCTATGCCCTTGACATGCCTTTCTCTTTTTTCATTGCCTTAGTTCCAAAGTAAGTTCCATCTCCCGGATGTGCACCAATAGGGCTCTTAATTGAGACTGTGCTGAGTGAGACCCCACGGAAGGGAGACGCCAAACGGCATGACAGCATGTCCACTGGGAAGTCTTCAGGTCCAGAGTCAGCAGATCTGCAGCTGGTAAGCAAGACTGTATGTCAACCCCTCANCTTTTCAGCTTCCAAAAGCCATCTCTTACATTTCCTCTTTTTCATTTCCAGGCTCTTTCGTCCTCTGGTGGACAGCTCGAAGCTGCTCCAGTCCAGGGCTATGGCAGCGTGGCATGGCAGCATCCCCCCACTCAAGCTCCTGATCGGGCTGTACTGACGTAAGAATTCACCGTTGGTTGTTCAGATTTTCTTTGTTTACCACTAAATAACTGAAAAACCCCTTGTTCCTGGTTTTTCCTTCAGACCTGACCTGAAGAAGAGGTGCCTTTCTCGCAAGCTGGGATACCCAGGAAGCCTGGTCGGTCCCTATCGTATCGTGGTATTCATAAGGCTCTGTGCCATGGTGGGGTTTCTTCAGTTTCGGGTGGCTAATCCCACAGAAACTGGATACTGGTTGTGGCTGATGTCCGTCGTTTGTGAGATATGGTAAGACCTTTAATCCTAAGGTAAGAAAGGCAGACAATTTACAAAATCACTCAAGGGTTTCCGTACACTTTGTCAGGTTTGCCGCCTCCTGGGTCTTGGACACGTTGCCAAAGCTGACTCCAGTGCGCAGAGAGACCTACAAGGACAGGTTGAAGGCGATGTACGTGTACCTACCATCCCTTACTGAGACATGGTAGTTTCCCGAC
Organism: Penium margaritaceum; assembly: GCA_023375785.1. NCBI lineage: Eukaryota > Viridiplantae > Streptophyta > Zygnematophyceae > Desmidiales > Peniaceae > Penium > Penium margaritaceum. The sequence continues at coordinate 45,337 of SZWC01008070.1, forward strand.
CTGTCTACGGTGCTCAAGCTCCACTGCCTGCCCATTCTGCGTGCAGATATGATGAAGGTGGACAGGTTCTTCCTCAGCTTGACGTGTTTGTGACGACTGCGGATGCTTCAAAGGAACCCCCCCTTGTCACTGCAAACACGCTCCTTTCCATCCTTGCTGTGGACTATCCTGCGGACAGGTTTGCAGGGTTTGCAGCGTTTGCAGGGTTTGTAGAGCGCTCTTTTGATGTTTTTCTTGAAACTAAATGTGCTGTACTTGAACATCCAGGCTTGCATGCTATTTGAGTGATGATGGAGCGTCCAAGCTCATGTTTGACACCATGGCGGAAACAGCAGGCTTTGCTCGCTTGTGGGTACCCTTCTGCAAGAAACACAACATAGAGCCACGTTGCCCAGAGGCTTATTTCAGCCAGACTCTTGACTTCCTGAAAGATAAGGTTCAGCCAGACTTCGTAAAGAACAGGCGGCGAGTGAAGGTGCGGAAACCATGC
>SZWC01008070.1:50325-90730 GCA_023375785.1 Penium margaritaceum
GGGAGGGAGGGAGGGAGGGAGGGAGGGAGGGAGGGAGGCAGGGAATCAGGGAGGGACAGAGGGACGGAGTGAGAGAGAGGGGGCGCAAGGGATCAAGGGAGAAAGGGAGCAAGGGATCGAGGGAGAAAGGGAGAGAGGGAGAGAGGGAGCGAGGGAGAGAGGAAGAGAGGGAGAGAGGGATAAAGGGAGAGAGGGAGAGAGGGAGAGAGAAAGAGAGGGAGAGAGGGAGAGGGAGAAGAAGAGATGAGAGAGGGAGAGAGGAATAGAGGAAGAGAGGGATACAGGGAGACATGGAGAGAGGGAGAGAAGGAGAGAGGAAGAGATGGAGAGAGAGATACAGGGACAGAGGGTTAGCAAATTTTCATCTTTTTTCACACTTTAAACCTTTTGAAGTTTATGAGAACATGCGTGTCCCCCTTAGTCGAACCCTTGTATTTCTTGTACCTGTCTTGCGTCCTAGTGCGTCAGGTGACTGGAAAGTGTTGCCACCTCAGCGACAATAGAGCTAGGAAGCTTCTAGGCATCTTTACATTGTGTCACAGCAGCGAGACAACCCTCGTTGAGCTGTGCAGCTGAGACGAAGCAGCGGCAGCGGCAGTGAGAGTCACAGCTACGACCACGGTCCTGGGAGAAAGTACCACACCGCGGCGGTCCATCGCAGCAAACATGCAACCATGACAGCAGACCACTAGCAGCAGCAGCAGCAGCAGCAGCAGGAACAGATCGTGCCTCCACGCTCTAAAGGCCCCCTACAGGTGACCGGAGTCACCACAGCTGCCACAAAAGAGCAGCAGCAGCTTCGGACCAGCCCCACAGCTGAACAGCAGTGCTGCAGCAGCAGCATGGCAGCAGCAGCATGGCAGCAGCAGCATGGCAAAAGCAGCCGCTAGCAGCATGGCAGCAGCCATGTGGCAGTAGCTACACGGCAGCGCAGCAACAACAGTGTGAAATCACAGCTGTGGAAATAGCAACCACGACAGTGGCGGAGCACCGGCAGCATCGCACCAGCAGCAGTGCAACGGCAAAGCAGCAAAGAAGCAGCACAGCAGCATCAGCAGCAGCAGCAACAACAAGAACACCAGAAGTAAAGCAGCTAAGAAGCTGCACGAGCACAACAGCAGTAGTTGCAGTTGTGCAGGAGTTGCACAGTTGTGCTGCTACGGAGGGCAGCCGCATGAGTTGCAGCTACCACAGCAGCTGCGCAGCAGTGCCCACGCCAGCAGCAGCCACCGCAGCTACTACAAAAGGGAGTGACGACCTCTCCCTCCTCATCTCTGCAGCTACCACGCGGAGAGAGAGAAAAAAGGAAGACACGGACAAGGGAAAGTGTCCTGAGGAGCTTTCGCAAGGTACCAACCTTGCTGACATCAGCATCACACTTAATGATTTCAGCATCCCCTCACTGACATCAGCGTAGTGGCTGCTGACATTGTCAGTGCCTGAGCCATTTTTTGGCTGACATCAAATTTTTGCCATTGTTTTACATTCCTCAAGAAATGATGATGGTTCTTGGTTTCAACGACTTTTGCGTCTCAGCCCATACTAAGCCGCGCACATGGCGCCCAGTGTTGACAAGGGAAAGGGGTTGGCATACCCTGTCGGATCCTCAATGTCATGCACAACGAGTACATGCTCACAGGCAATCTACTACCTCTGGCAGACACAGGACGAGATGCGACAATAGCAGCAGTTGTAGAGCAAAGTACTTCAAGAGATCCAGTGGTTGTTGTTGGGGCATTTGTGGGATTTCCTAGTAGGCAACATGTGGAGCCGTTGGAGGTGTGTTACCGGACCGGCAGTCCACCTCTTGTGTCTTGGCTAGACAGCAATAATTCACCAAGAAGGAGGAATCTGCGGAAGAGGAGGAGACAGCTGTAGACACACGTGAGAAAGAGATCGGTGTGCATGAGGAGTAGCTTCGTCAGTTGAGGTTGGGACCACTCTCTGGCACACCAGTGGCGCCAGTATGTCTGCGCTCCTCGAGGGGGAAGATGGGCTTATCCTTTGCAGAAGTCCCTCTTGATGGCTGTGTCCCATACCGCATGCGCATGCCGATGAGCCCGAGGTCGCCCTCCCCACAAAGCAGCAACCAAAGGACTCTGATAATCCCCCACCCCGCTATAAGAGCGGACGGGCTTCAACTATTGGGAGGTGTTGTTTCAGGTGTGGGCTGGTGCGGAGGGCGTCCAGCCTTACTAGTACAGCCAATACCAGACCTCCCACCCCCATCAGGTCCAGGCAGCAGCAAGACAGATTCGTGGTCTACTTTGCGCCATGCTGCAGGAGACAATTGTAGACTTCCGCCCCTTCTTGGGCACAGTAGGGACCAGGAGTAGAGCGGATCCTAGCCAAGGGTCAACATTTCCGTAGAGTAGAGCTGGCCGACATTTCCGCGGTAGAGACGCATGCGACGAGAACGGCCCAGCTGGCTGAGCTCCACTTGTTTGGCAGGGGGCATCAGAGCTAATAGCTCACTTCTAGCAATGCACGATGCACATATTTACCCACCTTGGGACTAGTGGTTGGACGTAGCTGTAGGCCCTCGACACCATCATGTTGGGGGTGCATCTGGAGCAGGCTGTCCTCTTCTCTGAATTTGACCGTGTTTTGTGCCTAGATTTCAGATTCCCTTCAGATCCTTCCTCGGGCCCAGCGCTATTACCTTCAAGAAACATCGGACATGGAGGTAGCCCAGGAGCATCAGTGGAGCGCAATTGTCGTAGTGAAGAGCGCAAAACGTCCGACCATGCTCATCTTTAGCTCTGTCTCCACCCCTCTCCCCTCTTCTCCCTCTCCTCTGACTAACCAGACTCAGGACGTTGTAGAGGCCACCTGGGGGAAGAAGGGAAAGCAGGGATGCAACAACAGACAGAAGCAGACAACTTTTACGAGCAGTGTTGGTGGACGCTTTATCCACTATTGCAAATTCTGTGCCACAAATTGCTACAAAGAGTTTTAGCAGCATCTTGACTGTAGTAGGACTATACACAGGCTCTAGGTGGAGCACGCGCAGCGTATGACTTCCAGCTCTACATAGGAGAGCCGTGCCGCAGCAACCATAGCAGTAGGATTGACACTTTTTCCGTGCAGTAGTGGCGACCGAGACCCTCGAGATCACACCCTTGAGAAGCTTTTTTGGCTGCTATCACTCCGCACTCAGGGAGGTATGAGTGTGTTTTCACAGCCAAACGGTCTACTGTTAGCTTTTCCTGTTGCGTTTGTTGCCCGTGATGATGCTTGTGAGAGATCTCAATAGAACGTGATGAAATTAAGACTGCCCCTGACAGCGTTGCTAGTCTTGATGAGTCACAAGTTTGTGATTTCCTCCGTTGTTTAGAGTCTTGTGCCGAGCATCCTACAGAGGTAAAATACTCTGTGGCGCATTGCTCAGTGTTGAAGACAGGTTGTGAGGCGAGTGGCAATCAAAGCATTGACTCTTATGCCACTCATCACATAAAATCTTGTCCTGCTACGTTTCCATCCTTGGTCCTGTTGGGTCTGTTTGGTCAGTTCGCACGGAGTCTAGTCAGTTCTTGCCTGCCCAGGGTGTCGGGGTTGTGCAGCTTGATGGTCCATCTAGCCCCTTGTATATTTCAAACGTGCTTGTTATCCTTGAGGTCAACCTGCTCTCAGTTCGTGCGTGTACTAGGATGGGTCTTTCTGTTGACAACTCCCTGACTCTCCCACAGTGTTTGCTTGCAACACCCGTGCTCTCAGTGACAACCCCCTAACAGTGTCGATGTGCCTCCTCCATCTCCTCTCCTCTTCCCCTAGCTTTGCATGCCTTCGTCACTAGTGTTCTCTCCCCTGAAGACAGTTTTTTTCTACATCGAATAATTTGCCATGTGATGTCGGACATTGTGTGGAGCTCATGTGGGCACATCAATCCCTGAGTCTCCACACAACTTCCTTTCACAAAGCTACCCAAGACCGGCTGTCTTTTTTGCACTCTGGGTAAGATGTATTGTTGTATTTACCCAGAATCTACTTCTCAAGAACTACACCCGTTGGATCTGGTGTATTCGGACCTTCTTCGCCCTCTCCCAGTTAAGTCCCTCTCAGATCAAGGTCTATAGATTCTCACCCTAACTAACGACTTCACCCGGATGCAGGGGGTTAAGAACGCGTCCGGGTGATACCGCCCTGGCAGTGTGCTTGTGGCTATTCATGTCTGAGCGCCAGTCCCACCATGCACTCATGTTACAATCTGATCGTGGCGGTAAGTTCCAGGGCGAGATAGATGCATTCTTTGTTGGGCACGGTGTCTTGCACTAAATCTCTGCCCCTGCTACACCCCGGCAGAATCGTGTGTCCAAGCACTAGAAACTACACTATGGAGAATGCAGTCCGCTCAATGCAGTCAGATTATGGTATCCTTGTGTCCTTCATCCTTCTCTTCCATGATGTGAGTTTAGTACTACCTTCTGCAAAGTCCCCTGCCAGACCATGTGACATGGCACGCGCCTGATTTGGCCATGGTGTTGACCTCCATCTTGACTGCGTCTGGGCTCCGTGGCTTGTGATTGGTACAACAAGGATCAAGGGTCCACAGTCTTATGTGGAGTCCTGTGCGTGCCTTCCTTGGCATACTTCCACGATCAAAGGCTTGGCGATTTTGGATCCCACTCGCCACCATACTGTCGAGTGTTAAAACACCCTCTTCTTTCAGGCTCTAATGCACAAAGACACTTCCAGCAATCTTTCCCTGGCAGCCAAACACGTTCCCACTTGTGTGGCTTTTCAGTGGATGGGGGAGTCTAGTCATGCGGATGGGTCCGTCCGTGCCTTCTTGCATGCCGTCTGGTCTCCGGCCAATGTGTACTCGGCCATCACGGTCGTTGGCCCAGTAGCCTCGTCAATCCCCACGGGCAGTCCTCAGCTCCTAAATGTGTCGGTCCCCATTAGCATACCTGGTCATGTGCCTATGTTGGTCCTCGATGGCATACCTAGTCCTTTGCCTGTGTCTCATTCTCCACTGGCACGCCTGGTCTTGTGCCTGTGTCGGTCCCCACAAGAACAACTAATAACGTGTTTCTGACAGTCTCCACTATCACACCCACCCATGTGCCTGCTTCTGTCTCTCTGTATATTCCTCTTGTCTCACCTACGTCTGCACCTGCTACCTCCCCTGCACCTGTCCATGTGTCTCCTATCGCAGTACCCTCCCCTCCTATCTGCAAGCTAGCAGCCTCCGCAGTTGCATCTCTGCTGCTAGCCCCTAGGCCTAAGGTGAGCACCTCAAGCTTGAGCTTCTCCCGCAATCCTTGTAGCTGCCTTCACCCACTGGCCTCTAGGGCTCAGCGAGCAACTTACTTGACTCACAGCATTGACACTGACGATCCTGGCACGAAGGCCCTTGGCCTCGGTGTACCAGAAGACTACACTGATGTACACTTAGAGTGCCCGGTAGGCCATAAGCCCATCTCTCGTGAATTCTCAGCCAATTGCAATTTTGCAGCCGACCTTGTCGTGGGTAGACCCATGTCCCACTCATATGTTCTGCCGACCTAGAGCTCCCCCTCGACAGCACTTGATCTAGGCACATTGAAGGACGCACTCTCAGTAGAGGACGCAGCGTTGCGGTGTGCTTCTTGTAGGGATCACCTCAGAGCCATCCAAGGGAATGATGTCTACAAGCTTGCCGACCTTCTGCCTGGGCGGGTGGCCGTAAATGTTAAGTGGATCTTTTGCAAAAGGGTGAAGCTTGACGGTTGACTAGATCGCTAAAAACTTTGCTTAATGGCCAGGGGGTTCTCACCGGTTGAGGGTGTCGATTTCACCGACACATTTTCATCCGTTGGCCGTGTGAGCATAGTCCGTGCTTTGTTCAGTGTCGCTGCTTAGCACGAATAGGAGCTATACGAGATGGATGTGAACAAAGTATTCCTCCATGGCACTATGGAGGAGAAAATCTACATAGTCCACCCTCCAAGCTTTGAGGTCTGTGACAAAGTGAGGCGCTTGCACAAGACCTTGTACAACCTCATGAAGTTACCCTGGTGCTCGAACAAGAACATCACCAGCAAAGTGACTTGTTCCAGGTAAGTGAAATCCATCTCCCCTCCTCCGAAGGACACCTAAGAACTTAGCTGTCATCCTAGTCTATGTTGAAGACCTTTTGATCATGTTTCCTTTAGTGGAGGTTGTGAAGGAGGCCAAGGTAGTCCTCCAAGCTGCGTACATGGTGAAGGACCTTCGTCCTTCAGCGATATTTCTCTAGATGGATATCATGCATGATCGGCGGCAACGGACACTCTTACTGAACCAGGCATGCTACACCCATGTTGTGAGGGAGCAATTTGTCAACCTCCTCTCTGCAGCTTCCACAGCCTCCACGTCCATCAAACGTGATGGACAGGATGCTCTGAAGGTTGTATACTTGTGCATCATTAGCTCTCTCATGTACTTTTCCACGACCATTCGGTCCGACATCGCCTTTTGCTGTCAACCTCTTTACACGGTTCTCATAGTTCCCTCAAGCCAAATTCCTCGATGCGGATGTACAAGTGGTGCGATAGGTGAATTCCACGCCGTACCTTGAGTTCTTCTTTTTTTGACAGTGTTTGGTGGAGGTCAATGGCTACACAGACAATGACTGGGCCTTGAGCCCTCATGGGTGAAAATGGACAGGTTATGTTCTCCTGCTGGGTGGCACTGCTATGTCATAGTGCACTGGCAAATAAGGGTGCATTTCGCAAGCTCGTAACAGGCAGCGTTTGTTGCACTAGGACTAGGGCCGGTAAGGGGCTTGGCTACAATACTTGTTTAATGAGTTGCATTAGTCTATGGCTTCCATCATTATGTACAAGGAGAACGGGAGTGCTCTTGCCATTGCGAAAAGCTCTGGCATGCTTCATGCAGGCAGAAAGCATATCGCTCTTGAGCATGGTGGAGCGACAGGTGATATCCATCATTTGTACCAGCAAAGACATGCAACAGGCTGACTCCTAGACCAAGGCACTGGCGCACAGAAATTTTGTGGTTGCTTTTTCTTTCATTGGGCGTTGTCCCTTGTCTGAGGGTGGCTAGGAGCGGGATGTGTGCATGTGCATCGTTGAGCATCTCGTTATGCATTGGTGTCAATTCTGCGCGTGTATGGACATGCGTACGATTGGGTCATGGAGGAGTTATGTGATGCCAGCCGTCCCCGTCTGTTTTTGTTGTTAATTGCGACCACTGGGGCGTGTCCATGCTTGTGCACAACATGATGCGGACCGAGTTGGTACCAGGGCGCTTTCCTGTGATGATCCACCCATCAGCAGCTGCAAGAATACTCCCACAGCATCCCGGACACTTGCTTAGGCATTCCATCAATTTTCTATGGCATCTAGGATTTTCTCCATGGGTTGGCGTTAGGTCCATTTGCATATTTCTGCATTGTGTGTCCGCTGATAAAAGCCGCACCTATGTGCATGCAATGTTAGTGTCCAGCTCAATATTTTGCATCTTCACGTTGAGTAGGTGCAGCACCTGGATGCTTGTGCATGCAGTTACAAACAAAAGAGTGGTTCTGGGCTTGGTTAAGGACCTGACCTTGCCCCATGTGTCACCCGCTCTGAGCTTTAAAGTCGTTGTCTCTCTCAACGCGTCAAAACTACTGAAGATTATGAGACAATGCTCATTTTCCCCAACCAAATCCTTGCTATTCTTGCATCTGCCTTACGTGCAGCAGTCAGCTGAATGGAAACTGCCACCACTCCAGTAACACTGATATTGTGTACATAGCCTACTGTGACCTCTCGGCTCACGTCCATTGCCTTTTAGACTCGTGATGAGGTGGAGGGTATGTAAGACTGGAGGAGCAGATGCAAGTCCGGCAGCTGTCGAGCAGCTGTAGCCAGCCACCGGATACACTCCCGCCGTCTCCACATGTGCTGGTTTCCCTTCCGGCGGCAGGAGAGAGTTCTCATACCTTTTCTCAAAACAATCTAGTATTGTAGTTGTTCATGTTTTAATTTCAGGGACTCGGTTACCTAGTTTGGTCCTACCTGCGAACTTGTGGTAGTTTGGACAGGCTTAGTTTAGGATCAAACTCAGGTTTTACACTTGTGGGACACAAGGGAGGTTATGCCTTGACATTTTGGGTGAGCACCGGCAAGCTCCAACTCGCCGGCCGACGGGTGGACTCGGTTAGCAAGCTCCACCCTGTAGGTTCTCACTCTCCCTCTCGTTTTCTGACACTAACTCTGCACACACGTCTATGCTTCACCTTCCATTTGTCCCAATCTGATGACAGAGACAAGTGCCACGCATGGAAATGAGGGAAAGGGTGAAGAGTGTGTCTGATTTGGTCTCAGAGTGGATGAGCCAAAGCTCGCCGTGCTGTGCAAGAGGAGTGCAGCATGGTCCTGGGAGGACCCTCTGAGCACCAGCCGCAGCAACGGCTGAGCTGAGTAGCAGCTGCATGGAGCAGCAGCGGCAGTGGCAATGGCAGCCGCGCACAAGCAGCAGCCACAGCGGTGGCTACGTGGAGCAGCATTGGAGCAGCACAATAACAGGTGGCAGCGGCCGCCAGCAACTGTGGTAGCGGGCAGAAGCCGTAGTGATAGCTGTGCAGCCGTAGCATTGGCAGCAACTGCTTCAACAACAGCCACAGCGGCAGCGACGTACAGCAGCGAGCAGCAGCCGCATCTAGCGGCTGTGGCATTGGACAGCAGCCGCAGTGACTGCTGCGCAGCCCATTTATGCCCAATCACCCCAAATCCACACACTTGATAACTAGTGTACAAGAATGAAACATATGGTGAGGATCCTTCGAAGAAAAAAACCTGGACGGTTGACAATATTTCCCAGAAATGTCTTACTAGAATCATGTACAAGGTAACTTCTATGTACATGACTACAAGAATTTCAAGGAACTTTCTTGAGATTTACATTCCCTTCAAAATGTTTTTAATTACAAGATCAAGAATATATGTCCCAAATCACTTCAACATTTGTTTTTCTAAATTTGAACCCACTTTTGTACTTTCTAAAAGATGTTGTTATGTTTGTAATATGTATACGTGGGCATAACTGAACCTCATTATGTAGAAGCGTAGCGTGGACACCATGCAATAGAATGGGTGACCGGATGTTTGAGAGTAACATGGTCAAGCAAGACGTCCGTCCCCCCAGCCCCCTCGAAGTCAAAGTGTATACGGGGGTGTATTCGGATGTGTATCTGGAGGAGGGCCGGATTAGTATGCAAGTGTACAAATACACTTGTGTACGTGTTTCGGGGTATGCGAGATACATCCCCCGATACACTCCCCTAATAAACTAGAGGTGTCTTGGGAGGGAGGAGGAGGGATCGAGTCGAGGTGCCGTTTCTTAGATCGCACCGTGTTGACGGCGATATATGGGCAGCGTCACGATCAATGCTCTCGATCTATTGTCGTATCATTGTGGCAAAATTACACGTGTGTCTTGGTTGTCTATCCAATACACTCACAGATACACTCGCCCAATACACTTTCCACTTTTGAGGGGGGGGATGGTGGGACTAGTCTCCTCTTCCCCCTCCTCCCCCCCCCTCCCCCCCCCTCCGAAGTCGAGGTGTATTAGGGGGGTGTATTGGGAAGTGTATCTGGAGAGGGGTCGTATTTGTATACAAGTGTACAAAAACACTTGTGTACGTTTTTCAGGGTATGCAAGATACACCCCCCAATACACTCCCCCAATACACTAGAGATTTCGGGGGGAGGGGAGGGGTGGAATCCAGTCGGGGTGCCGATTCTTAGATCGTACCTTGCTAATAGTGATACATAAGTGATGTCACGATCAACGCTCTGGATCTATTTTTGTATCATTGGGACAAAAATACACTTGTGTATTGTTTTGGTTGTCTATCCAATACACTCACAGATACGCTCACCCAATACACTTTCCACTTTTGAGGGGGGGGGGTGGGACTCGTCCCCCCCCCCCTCTCCCAAAGTCAAAGTGTATTAGAGGGGGTGTATTGGGAAGTGTATCTGGAGAGGGGTCCTATTTGTACACAAGTGTACAAATACACTTGTATACACTTTTCAGGATATGCAAGATACACCCCCCAATACACTCCTCCAGTACACTAGAGGTGTCGTGAGGGGAGGGCGAGGGATCCACTCGGGGTGCCGATTCTTATATCGTACCGTGCCAATGATGATACATAAGCAATGTCACGATCGATGCTCTGGATCTATTATCGTATCATTGAGAACAAAAATACACTTGTGTATTGTTTTGGTTATCTATCCAATACACTCACAGATACACTAATCCAATACACTTTCCACTTTTGAGGGGGGGTGGTGGGATTAGTCTCTCCCCCCCCCCCCCCCCGAAGTCGAGGTGTGTGTATTAGGGGGGTGTATTGGGAAGTGTATCTGGAGAGGGGTCACATTTTTACACAAATGTACAAATACACTTGTGTACTTTTTTTCGGATATGCAAGATACACCCCCCAATACACTCCCCCAATACACTAGAGGTGTCGGGGGGGAGGGGGGGTCCAGTGAGGGTCCCGATCTTAGATTGCAGAGTACCGACGGTGATACATAAGCGATGTTACAATTGACACTCCGGATCTATTTTTGCATCATTGATACAAAAATACACTTTTGTATTGTTTTGGTTGTCTAGCCAATACACTCACAGATACACTCACCCAATGCACTTTCTTCTTTTGAGGGCGGGTGGTGGGGCTCCTCCATCCCCCCCCCCCCCAACTATGAAATGTATTGGAGGGGTGTATTGGGAAGTGTATCTAGAGGAGGGTCGCATGAGTATACAAGTGTACAAATACACTTCTGTACATTTTTTACCATACGTATGATACACCGCCCGATACACTCCTCCAATACACTCGATGTGTTTTGGGGGGGGGGGGAGGGACCACAATCGATGTCGAGTGAATGACGTTCACGGCCCTTGTGAATTTCAAGCAAAGAACCAAATGACACGTTCTCCTACAAATAGTGAACTGTACTTCGATGTAGGTTTTGATCACATGTTACGTATGATACATGTACCTAGTAAGACTTTCAAGGACATGAATAGGTCACCTTACAATCTGTTGAACATATGTTTAAAGAAACGGATAATAAGCATTATAACTTAGCCAAAAGTTATTAACACCTTTTCTTAATATAAAATGACACTTGTTCAGTAAGAAACAAGTGATGTAACAAGTCCATACGCATTAGTAAACTTCTAGGAAGTGAAGATAAGAGAGGAGTAGTATACATAGGTAATGGAGTGTATAAAAATGGGGTGATTAACCATAAATCGCGCAGCCATAGTGACAGCTACGCAGCCGCAGTACAGGCGGCAGCTGCGCGGAGTAGCAGCTGTAGAGGCGGTGTCATGCAGTAGCAGGAAGCAACGGCAGCCAGAGACTACAGTATTGGGCAGCAGCCGCCGGTGTGGTGACGATAGTTGCACAGAGAAGCATCTGTAGCGACAGCAGCGTGAAGCAGTGGAAGCACCAGCGGCCAACAACTTCAACAGTGTACAGCAGCTACAACGTGGCAATGGCAGTGGGCTGCAGCAGCAGCCAGCCATAATGGCGGGAGCCACCGCCTCACAGTAGGAGCGTCAGGTCCCGGGAAGACCCACCACCGCAGCAGCAGCAGCAGCGGCAGCAGCAATGGCGCTTTGTCGTCGGATCTGGTCTGGTATTCCCCTCCCCCTTGCTAGCTGGGCTCCCCTCTACTCCTAGGCTGGGTGGGGCTGGTTCAGGTACCCACGTTCATTCCCTATACCCTCTACCAGATTTCCAGCAACCACTGGGGTGGGGGAACCGCTGCTGACATTTTTCGGCAGCGTGGGCGGGTCTATTGATGGCTCCCACACTGAAAAAGGCCTCGATATTGATCTCACACCCACCATGGCAGGGTCAACGCTTCCATTTTTTTTCAGTCACGGGTATCACCTAAAATCACTGCCAACGACAGCAAAATGCGCTTGCGGCACTCCACCAGGTTCCATGCCCAAGGACGCACCCGTCCAAGGCGGCAGTACCAGCTCCACTATGGATGCTGGTGTTTCCACCTCTAGCATGGTTGGCGGCACATCGGTCACGACGCAGGAAAAATCCTTGTCAAGCCCTAGCTCTCTGGCACATGTCCTGCATGAGCTACATGAGCAGTAGGCTCAGCAGGCTGAACAGGCGGCCAAACAGATGGCTGATCTGTTAAGCTGTTTTGGGATGCACTTTAACCACAGCAGCAGCACAAGCAGAATCTGCTCCACAATGCCATGCGCAAGGGCAAGATGACAGTTGAGAGTACGCTTGTAGCTGACAGCGATGCGGCTCTAAGAGAATATGATGTTGAGCCGTCTGACAACCTTCCCGAATCAGACTTAGACGCCACTGACGATGAAGGCATACTACGTCTGCGCCTCGCACAGCTAGAAAAATGGCAACAGATGCACAAACCACACACTCTCGGTCGCGTTACCACCCAAAACTACACACTAGTTCTATAATATAGTAAGCAATGCAGTCCTGCTTGCCTCTGCGCCAAGAGATGGCAGTTCCTCCAATGAGGAAGATGTAGCCGGTGTAACTCTTGTCGTCTGGGCTTCATGCCCAGTCACTGTCCGGGTATCCATCGAGATCCACAGAGGCCCGTCCTTGATAGTGAAGGCCGATGTGGATGGTGGACACAACATACCGTATGCACCGGACAATAGCCTCAAGAACCCGCCTGCACGGTGCCTGTGAGAACTACGCAAGCAGGTTGACGGTGAAGGCCATGTCTGGTCGTGCCGTCGTGGCCAGGTACATGAATGAGCTAGTGACTCGCAAGTATAGGGTCACGCTGACTGGCTACGCTAGCTCTATTGGATTGTCAACCTTCAGAACTTCCTCGCCATCCGGGGTGATTGGGGTCGATGTCGTACCCACGCCTCCAAGCAGCTTGGCGAAATGCTCCCCCAGAGTGAGAGCGTACCATTCCTGATGTACCAAGAGTGTCAGACAAGCTCGATTACACACAATCTGCATGTCCAAAATAGTACGGCCTCTCCCAGATCTTTCATTTTGCATGTCAACTACAACACACTCTTGGCTTCTTCGACGACCTTTAGATCAGGCAAAGTGATCAAAAGGTCGTCGACATAGACAAGCATGGCCGAAAAGGGGGTAGGCGGCTGTGAGTGGAAAAATGATGGGTCCGCCGCACTGTGGACATAGCCGGCTTGTAGGAATGTGCTGGTGATATGCTTGTTCCAGCACCGAGGTGACTGCTTCACGCTGTACAGAGGCTTGCGCAACCGCCACACACGGCCACTCCCATCCTCGAACCCTGGGGGTTGGGCCATTTAGATCTCTTCATCCAGATTCCCGTGCTGAAATGTTTTGTTGACATCCATCTGGTGGAGTTCCCAGTCGTGTTGGGCCATCTGGGACAGCAGGCTCAAGGCCATGGTCGTGCGTCAAACTAATGCAAAGGTCTCAGCGAATTCGATACCTTCCACCTGAGAGAATCCCTTCACAGTCAGTCATGCTTTGTAGCGATTGACCGAGTTGTCCGGCTTCAGCTTCTTCTGTAGGACCCACTTGGCCTGAATAGCCTTCCATTTGTGTGGCAGGTCTTCAAGCTCGTACACCCCATGTTCATCGATGGTCACCAGCTCAACCTAACACGTTGCGCACCAGAGTGTTACATTGGGCCTAGCAAGGGCTGGACCCAGTGTGCTAGGGTCTGGTGTCACTCCCACCACAGTAGGGTCTGGGGCCGCAGCAGCTCCATTGCTTGTGGCCAAGGCATAGGCCACAAACAAAGGGCCAACAGTGACGGTGGACTCTGCGGAGTCAACTGCAAGTCACCACTCGTGAGCAAGGGGTGTGAGGCGTGTATCGTAGCCAGAGTGGACTTCAGTGAGCTACTGCACGCTAAGGCCTAGGGCCCTTGTGCCTGGGTCCCCACTACACACGTTGCGAGTAGGACATGGACGAAGACGTCCGTTCTCACCTTGTCTATTGGGCTCTGAAGCGAAGCAGCTGGGATAGGAGGTGGACACGTATCAGGCACCGACAAGACAAGCGGCGTTTCAAGTGGTGTCGGTGCATCGTCTGGGGAGACACATGAGGACGAAGAAACATGCGACTTGAATGGCCGTGCTGGTGATGCAAGTGGTGATGACACAGATGACATAGGGGCCTCTCCTGGCGACGTAGGTATGGATGACATGGGAGGCACTAGGGACTCAGTAGGTGATGTATGTGCCAAAAAGGCAGGAGGGACTGATGACACAGGAGACGCAGGCGGGAGAGAAGTCGTAGGCAATGACTACGGACATCGCAGGTGAGGGAATTGGTGGGTGGGAAGGACGAGTAGCGCCTAGGGTGACCGGAGGAGCGCCATTGGTCAGCCCACCCTCCCCAGCGGGAGGGACCTCACGACACTCAGGGGAATGCGACTGCAAGGTTCCATCGAGGGGCAAGTCATGGAAGGAGAGACGCTCATAGAATAACATGTCTCGAGACTTGACAATGCGCCACCTACTGGGGTCTCAGAAGCACTAGGCCTAGGAGCGTAAAGCCACGCCCACAAATGCACAGACGCGACCCGGGGGGAGGGACTTGGACCACTGCTGTTTTGGCGTAAACCAAACGTAGGCAAGAGACCCCCATACACGCGCGAGTCGGAGGTTGGCATGATGTCGTACCACACTTGGTACGAGGTGTGCGTGTTGGGGAGGGGGCCGTGATGGATCTGGTTCCAGACCCATGTCATGTAGGCCATGTCCTCAAATGCGAATCCTTCCGACATGCCGCTATCCGTCCTCAATGAGCAAACCGCATCCTCCATTGTACGGTTCTAACACTCAAACATGCCATTATGCTGGGGCGTGATGGGGGTATAGAGGTTGTGAAACATCCCCACTTTGGCAAAGTACTAGTCCAGGTCCCCCATGAACTCACCATCCCGATCAGAGCGGATGTTCTGGAGGGTATGGTCGGACTTGCGTTCAGCCATAACGAGCTACGTACACACGGCAAGTGCAGCATCACTTTTCAGGCACAAATGGAAGATCCACCGCATGCGGGTGATGTTGTCCGTGATCTTTAGGATGTATCGTCCTTTGTCATCCTGGATCCCCATGGGAAGGGGTCCCAAGAGATCTGATTAAACCAAATTGAGGGGCTTTAGAGCCCGTGACAAAGATCGAAGGTACGTGGTATGGTGTAATTAACCTTGTGTGCACTATAGGCAATCGGTTCTATGCGGCACCTCAAAGGACGCTACATCAAGACCGAGCGCGGGTTGTGTGCAAATCAGACGATCGACATCATCCATGTGGACATGGTACACGTGTCTGTGTAGTAGGCGCTGGTGCTCAGGAGATCGCATGCTCGTCACAAACACTCGTGGAGCGGGTGATTGAGTGATGGCGATGGACGTGGGGCAGTCAGAGACATGGTACAAGTCTCCAACTGCCTTGCCATGGAGCACTACTTCGGCTGCAGCACAAACATAGATGGTGGCATCCTCACCAGTGAATGTGATACTAAGACGCATTCGCATGCAGGCATGTCCAGACAGCATGCTGAGTTCTAGATCAGGCACACACAGCACGTTGGAGATGTAGAACGGCCCTGACGGCCCATGGAAATGCATCACACCCTCACCCTGGACAGGCATGTCATGCCCAACAGCCTTCCGCACAGACCGCACAGAGCCAACAGGACCAAGCACAACAAAATCATGAGGGCGACATGTCATATGATGAGTGACACCTGAATCTAGGATTCAGGTGGCATCTGTCACACGCTCTGGCGAGGTGACAGAACAGTTGCCTACAATGCATGGAGTGGACATGGGTTGCTCGACAGATGACTTTTAAGACGCGAAGGTGACACGTGCTTGCGACTCATCAAGTCATGACAGGTCGTCGTGACCTGTGTAGACAGTGGCAAAAACAACGGACATAGGAGCATCATCACGTGTAACGAATGACTCCACAGACTCAACAGCGCACAGTACTCCACCACCACCATCTCGACTACACGGCAGAGACTAGACAGACCCAATAGTGGGACCCCTGAGCTCAGTCAATGCACTTGCACCTCCCCATGTGGTGAGTCGTAGGAGCTAGCGGAGCTTGGCAATGTTGTGGGACCCCGTCGCAAGTAACTATTCCAAAGGTGACAGATCGCCGACATCATCTGTGACTGCATCCACTCCTGATGTGGATGGCGTGTCGGTTGCAGTCGTGGAATACACAGAGGTGCGCTCACGCTACTTGAATGCCTTTTGTAGGCCTTGAACAAACTTCGTCTTGTTCTTGGGGAGTTTGCACTTAATGTAGCGGTGTGCTCCCCTGCAGTCGTTGCACTCCCACTATCGCCCCTGGCTCGGCTTTGGAGCCTCCAGTCTCTTGCCATCCTTGCCACCCCACCTATTGTTCCTTCCCTTCTTCCCCTGAACTGCTACAGTTGTGGCAGTTGCTACTACCATTGCCGCTGTTGGCTGTGATATTGGCAGGAGGAGGGGGGGATGATGCGTGCTGCCTGGCCTGCAGTGACGGCTGTGGCTGATGCACCATGACGCATGTCATTTGCTGCTCCAACTCCTACCAGGTGTAGGAAATGCTTAGTGGTCCATGATAGCTGCAAGCCTCTGTTGGCCATATCCTAAAGACTCTTCAGGCTTGAATTATTAATGGTTTTTGTGTACTCGTGCCCAACATGAATTCTGTAAACCGAGGGGCGCCCGGCGTGATAGTCACACGCCGAGCCCTTGTGATAGACCTCCCAACCCTTGAACCCTTGGTATTTGGGCCAACCCTTGAGATATCACACGGCCCTCTCTTGGCAGCAAAACCGCTGCTAGTGACCGAGGTTCCCGCCGTGCGACTCTCCTGGCGGCGTTCGCACCAAGGTGCGCTGTGGAAGACTTGTAGGATCGAATGGGTGTGTGAGAGGCAATACTTGGAACACAAGGAGAGTTGGAGAAGGAATAAATACTTAGACCTTATAGATCAGTACAAAGCAATGTACAGAGTCTCTGGGTAGGATTTGCATGCCTAGAACACCCGCCTCGGCTTCCTTATGTACCAGCCCCTATGAGTCAGCCGAAAGCCCTTTGGCGCTCCAAAATCCTCTGCCAAAGTACCAAAGTAAGCAAAACATGCATGTATTACGTATTGCGAGCTTTCCAACACACCAAAGAACACCTCAATACATGGAGAAACGGCTAAGTTATGGCCGTTTGAGTGCTCCACGCGTGTCTGCCGCTGCCAACACCGCCAACGGAGGTCATAGCTGCCCGAAGCGCCCTTGCTTGCAAATTCAGCTCCAGCCACCATCCCGAAGCGCCCATGGACCCCAATAAACCTTGCCTCATTGGCTAAGCATCTATCCAGGGGCGCTTCGGCTACAGTGGGCGAGAAAGTCGCTCCGCCGTACTTGGGGTCGAACCGGTACGTCTCCTGTTTTCTTGAGGTGCGCCACCCACCTTTACGGCCGTATCTTTCTTGTCCCTGCTCCAAATGACCCGGTTCTTAGGCTGATTTCACATGGTCTTTCGCATGGAATACAATGGGAGTATCAAAATATGCATATGATGTCAGCATTATTAAGTAATCACCGCCTCGACCGTCGGCTCCCATAACAAATCCTGATGGTTTTGAATGCCATGAGTTGACCTGGCCCATTCCTCCCAAGGGCCATGTAAAGCTGCATCGCACACCACCAATATTTGGCCGGCGTCTCATGTGCACACTGGCACATAGAGTTGAAGTCCGAGAGGCGCTATGATGTTATTGCCATGGTCGCGCCTCCGAAGAGGGTGATTGCGAGCTTCCAGGCACCGCACGTGTCAGCTCCAGTGCCAATGCGGGGATGAGTGAGGAAGGGTTCAAAGTTGTACTCCTCTGGGACGACCTTAAGGAGACAGAAGGCAGCTTGAGTGGAGGTTTTCATCTGTTGGAAGTCTGTAGTCTGATACAGATTGGTGTAGTACAGGTACACCCCCTTGCTGACTGCTCACATGTGGAACCGCGGCTCCTAGGTGGTGTAGCTGTCCTCCTGCGAGGAGGCGGGAGGGTCGGTCTCAAATCCCTTGGGAGGCTTTGCCGTCAGCAGAGTTGCCAGGACAGATTGCTCAAGTGACGGGGACAAGAGATCTTCCCTCAGCCCCAGGCTCAGTTGGAGAATATGGTCCTCTAAGCAGGCTGGGTCAGTGATGACCATGAGTGTGTCGCTTAGGCCTGCTTCACCGCTCGGTAGTGATTTGCGGGCTGAGCAGGTCCGACGCGTGGGCTAAGCCAGTCCATGCTCCCTGTTGTGCTTCGGTGTGATAACAAAAGGGCAAAGGCCATCACACAGAACTCCAGTGTGTTCCATGCACGCTCGAAGCACATCAACGTCAAGTACCACTACATCTGAGATCTTGTGGATCGACGTGAGATTCAGGCCATGTGGGTCGGCACCGACTCGCAACGGGCTAATTTTGTGACAGAGGCCATCATCCGTACAAAGTTTCTTGTGTCTATACGTTCAGTGGGATTGCACCCCTCCTATACTGTGGATTAACCTCTGCTTTTGAGCTGTGTTTGTTCTCGTTCACCACCGCTATGCTTGTGTCGGTGCTTGCATCAGTTCTCTTACGTCCATGGTCCGGTTCACCATGTGGTCATGGGGGAGTGATATTGTATACATAGCTTACTGTGAACCCTCGGCCCACGTCCACTGCCTTGCAGACTCCTAATGAGGCGGAGGGCACAAAAGACTAGGGGAGCAGACGCGGGCAGTTATCAAGCAGCTATAACCAGCCACCGGATACACTCACGCCGTCTCCACATATGTTGGCTCGTTTGCTCTCTTGGTTTTCGTGCATCTCTCATTGTACTCTGTTGTGTCCTTCCAGCTTGTGTACATCGACGTGCAGATGACTGACGGCGAGACTTGACGCCACTGGAGTGTCACTAGGTGGAGCCAACACACGTTAAGGCCCATTCACCCGTAGCTGGAGCCTCCTCCCTCTGACAATGCGCTCAGCTCCATCGGCAGGCCTCCTCGGTGGTCGGGCCGCTGGCGGTCACTGCCACTGCAGATGCTGACTGCATGCACCTGGCGCTTTTTCTGGCTGTGGCATTGCATCTGCAGCATCGTGCGGTGCCTAGGGTCCATGTCTCCTGCTGTATGGCCTGGTTTGGCATCATTGACTGTCGTAGGCACTGCTAAGGTTCGGGCAGCCATAGCTCTTTACTGCTATTCTTCTACCTGATTCTGACCGCACGACTGCGTTTGCAGCGGCGGTATTATGATATGGTCCAGGTTTTAGGCAAAACGGACGACGCCCGGGTTTTGGGCTGTCGGGCGTCTGGCAGGGCTCATCGAGAAAACCATGCCTGCCAGAATAAAGGTCCTAGACTATTTTCTGATTGGCTGGTTAGCTTAATAACAAGTTCTACACTAGTGGGGGGGGAGCTAGAACTTCGAGGGGTCTCCCATTGTTGCTCATTCTTCATTCCTAATCAGTCACTTTCAGTTTCAGCTGCTTTCTGGTGTTAACACTAGCGCGCACGTTCCTGAGTAACAAATCCAGAGCTTCCAGACTTTGACTCTAGAGCAGCAGACTGAGGGGACAGCAGACTTAAGCAACGAGTGTGGAAGCCCGCACGCTGCATCAACAACGCATGCTGCCCCAACCTGCTGCCTAGGTTTTCTAGCTTGGTATCAGAGCAAGAGCGTAGCATCAGCAGCAGAACACTGGCGTACAGGTGCCAGACAACGCCGGCGGACCCCCATATGCGCCAGTGCAAGGGAAATGCAGCAGGAATTTTTTCCGACAGCATTGACCCGCCTGGTGGCGGCGTCAGATTTTTTCCCACGGCCACTGGGCCAGGGGAAATGCTGCCGAAATTCTTCGGCAGCATTGACCTCCATGCGTGAAGCAAGGAGGTAAGGGGCAGGCCGCGTCCAACACCTATGGGTGACGACGCACGCTGCAACGTCACTCAGGTGCAGTGACTGGCACCAGCACGCAGCGGCAGCAGTCTACAGCAGCGGCAGCCGTAGGCAACGACAGCAAGCAGTGGCAGCAGCAGCCAGCAGCAACTGCGTGCAGCAACATCAGCAGTAGTAGGCAAAAGCAGCAGCTTGCAGTAGCCTATAGCAGCAGCAGCTCGTAGCAGCAACAGCCCGCAGCAGTAGCGAGCAGCAGTAGTAACAAAGCAGCAGCAGCAAGCAGCATCTACAGCAGCATGTAGTAGCAGTAGCAGGCTGCAGCAGCCACAGCAACGAGCCGCAGCAGCAGCCAGCTGCAGCAGCGGCTGTAGCGAGCAGCTGCCAGCAACGGCTGCTACTGCTCGCTGCCCGCAGCAAGCGAGCATCGAGCAGCAGCCCGCTGCTGCCAGTGAGCAGCAGCTCGCTGCCAACGAGCAGCTGCTCGTTCCCACCGAGCAGTAGCCCACTACTCGCAGCTAGCAGCGGGCAGCTGCCCGCTCTGACAGACGAGAAAAGGAAAAAAAACACAAGAAGAAAACAAAATCCCCCACCCAACACGCTTTTCTGCCGCGGCTGCAGCAGTTGCCGTGGCTGTAGCAGCTGCCTTTGCTGCTACAGCCGCCACAGCAGCCGTATCAGCAACAGTTGCTGCTGCAACTGCAACCGCAGCAGCAGTAGTAGCAGCAGCAGTAGCCACAGCAGCAGCAGCAGGAGCAACTGTAACAGCAGCAACAACAGCAGCAACAGTAGCAGCATCCGTAGCAGCACCAATAGTAGCGGCTGCAACAGTAGCAGCAGTAGCAGCAACAGCAGCAGCATCATCACCAACCGCAGTAGCAACAGCAGCAGCAGCAGCAGCAGCAGCCGCAGCAGCAGCTGCAGCAGCAGCGCCACCACCACCACCACGAGCAGCTGCTGCAGCGGCCCCAATAACCTCCACTACTGACATCAGCATCCCACTATTGACGTTACTGCTGACGTCTGCAACTCACACAAAAAAAGGGGGCAAGGGAAGGGAGAAGCAAACCTAAGGGTGGACAGGACGTCCACCGCCCTCAACAGACGTCACTGCTGACGTCAACACCTCCACACAAAAAACAACACAAAAGGGCATCACACCATGGCTGGTAGCCCTACTCGGGAGGGGTCCTCCTCTGTTGGGGGGACTCTTACCCCCCTTTCTTGCAGCGACTACAGCAGCAGCAGGAGCAGGAGTAGCAGCAGCAGCAACGACAGCACCAGCAACAGTAGCAGCAGGAGCAGCAACAGCAGCAGCAACACCACCAGCAGCAGTAGTAGCAGTAGCAGGAACAGCAGGAGCAACAGGAGCAGCAGGGGCAGCAGCAGGAGCAGCAACAGCAGCGGAAGCAGCAGCAGCAGCAGCGGCAGCAGCCCTCTAGCGTTGTTGGCGACAACCCTGACCCCCTCACGGCTCTTCAGCAACAGCTCACCGCTCTGACGCAGCAGCTTGCGGCACTTAAGCCGTTGGTCTCTCAGACTGCCCCCATTGCGGCGCCATCCTTCACCCCTCCAGGGCACGCCAACCCAGCTGTGTCTACTACCACGCACTACCTGGTGCAGCAGTAGACTCAGTGCCTGCGGCAGACAGTGATGTCTGTCCTTGGCCCCACTCTGGGTGCCGGCCGTAGGCAAAAGGACTTTGAGACGCCGCCGCCGCCGCTTTAGGCCGGCGAGCAGTTCTGGAGCTCGAAGCTCAGCTTCCGGATCTCAGCGCAGGGTGAGGGCCTGTGGGTATACTACACCCTGTTGTACGATGCCACCCTGGCTGACAAGTTATATGACGCTGGTCGTGCCGTCCGTGCTTTAGTCCCTGTCGCCCCTCTAGCTTCCCGCTTCACCCTCGAGCCCTTCTTAGGCGACTTCACCGCTGACGCCACCCCAGACCCTGCAGCCGCGTGGCACATCCTCACTTGTCCGCATCGCCTATCTAGCGAGGCTGAGACCAGCTGCCTGCTGCGGGTGTTCAACTCCCTGCACATGGGGGAGACCGAGACGGTCACCTCCTACTGGCAGCGGGCGGAGGACATCCTTCGTCGCCTTGGCAAGTCTCCCCCACCCCATCTGGCCGCGCTCCTCACCATCAAGCGCGGTGCCACCGACGCATACGCGGACGTCTTTGTCCGCTACCCTCACGACGTTCTCTCCAGTATGGCGGCTCAGGGCTCCCTCATGCTCTGGGTATACGAGCTTTTCCTCCGGATTGAGGAAGCTCGTCTGGAGTCCCGACTCCAACGTACAGAGGCCGTCGCCTCCCCTACCGTCGCCGCCCCTACCGTCGCCGCCCCTGCCATCGCATCCGCGGCCGTTGCCTCCCCCGCCGCATCTACCTCATCATCGTCAGGGAAGAAGAAGTGTCGGAACAAGAAAGGCAAGGGTCAACAGCAGCAGCAGCAGCAGCCGTCGACCGGGTCCAGCGGTGGCGGCTCAGTCTGCCACAACTGTGGCCAGCCCGGGCACGGGTGGTACACGTGCCCTCTACCAACAGACAAGGCACGCGTCATCGTCACCAAGCTTTGCCGGCATGAGCGCCGTCTTGCCTCTGCCGCCGTAGCTGTCGCCGGCTCTGACACCTCGGGCTCGTCCAGCAACTCCTCCACTCTAGTTACCTTGCCAGGACCTCCGCCACCAGCGCCGCAGCCATCAGCACCGGCACAGTCATCCTTCTACCCGGGCTCCGGCGCTGTCACCTCGTACTCCGTCTACACTCCCGGGCTGTCCTCCTGTGAGCGCCAGCTGGAGCAGTTCATCGGGCTCAAGCTCGGCCTGCCTCGCACTCCTCCCCAGGAAAGTGCGACTTGAATCACTTCTTGCTCTCCTGTCCAGCCCTGCATGACTAAGACTGAGCTACGGTCGTGCCCTGTTTCCTTATTGTCTCTTCATCTCTCATGGTCTCCGCTACCCCTTCCCATGACGACGTTGCTTGGCTTGATGATTGGCAGTCTCGGTTCGCGCCTCCTTCCACCCCGTTTGCGTCCCTTGCTTGCTGCCATGTGACCGTTAGCGATCTAGCGACCTCGGTCCAAGACCCTGCCCAGACCTGGATCATCGACTCCGGGGCCACGCATCACATGACAGCCTCTCGTGCGGCCTTTAGTATGCTCGGTCCTATAAGCGATGTCTCCGTTGTCCGGACAGGTTCTGGCTAGTTGTTGCCTGTCCTTGGTGTTGGCGTCTTTCGTTTCCGTGGTCCCTCCGGTGACGTCTTTATGACCAATGTCCTCTTCGTCCCTGGTCTTGTGCTCAGCCTACTGTCTGTCACTGCTCATGACCGCATGAGCATGGACGTTGTGCACTCGCGTGGTGTTGGCACGCTGTCGTTGCGTCCGTCCGGTCTTGTTGTGCTGCACGCCACCGCCCGTGGCAACCTGTGGCATGTACCTTGTAGCTCCTCCTCTCCTTCCTTCTCCTCCCCGTCAACCGCGATAGGCCATGTGTTTGTCACCAGTACACTTTCTCCTCAACATACTCGTCTCTTGCACCGCCGCCTTTGCCACGTCTACTCTGCCGCCGTAGATAGCATGCTCCGCACCCAGCCGGCAAAGGGCCTTGACCCGGAGACTTTCCCCCTCCCGTGCCCCACTGAGTGCATTGACTACGCTCAGGGGAAGATGCACCGGTCCACATATCCCTTGTCTTCCTCCCGCGCGTCCGCCCCTTTTGACCTAGTCCACTCGGATGTCATGGGTCCTCTCCCCACCGAGTCCGTCGGCGAACATGGTCGTTATGTCCTCACCCTCACTGACGAGTGTTCTCGCTACCGCTAGGTCTTCTGCCCTCGGGAGAAGAGCAATGTCGCCCACGCCATCCCATAATGGCTTGTCCTTGCGGAGCGTGAGTGTGGCCGCCCTCTCCACCGTTTCTGCTTTGATCGCGGCGGTGAGCACATGGGTGAGGCCACAACCTTTCTCGCCTCCCGCGGCATCCGCCATGAGACGTCTGCGCCTTCCATGCCCGCCCTGAATGGTGTCTCCGAACGGTGGAACCGTACCATGGCCAACGTCGTCCGCACCATGCGCGTTGATTTTGGTCTTTCCGATGGCTTCTATTTTGAAGCCATGGCCTACATGACCTTGGTCTGGAACCGGATTCCCCACGGTCCCCTTCCTTGCCAGTCCACGCCGTACCAGCATTGGTGCGGTCGGCACGCTGACCTCCGCCCGGCTCGCGTCTGTGGTTGCGTGGCCATTGTGTGGCTGCCTATCCCGCAGCAGGGCGGCAAGCTCGCCCCCCGTGAACGTCCCTACACCTTCCTCGGTGTCTCTCGTCAGTCCACGACCTGGCGCTTCTGGGATCCCTCCCGGCACTGCATCGTTGAGTCCCGGGATGTCATCATCTTCGAGGTACTGCTTCCTCCCGACCTCATTCGCTCCACCTCGTCCTTGTCCATCCCATCGCATGGGGGAGTGGTGAGTCCGTCCTCCGTCTTGCCGCTTCCGGGTGACACATCTCTCAGTCCCTCTAAGCCAGCAGTCCCAGTCGCAGCCGCTGGTCCCTCTGAGTCGACAGCCCCAGTGGCATCTATTGGTCCCTCCAGGCCAGCAGTCCAAGTTGCGTCCACGGGTCCCTCCGAGCGAGCAACCCCAGTTGTGTCCACTGGTCCCTCTGGGCCAGCAGCCCCAATCGCGTCCACTGATCCCTTTGGGCCGGCAGCCCCAGTCGCGTCCGCTGGTTCCTCCGGGCCGGTAACCCCAGCCGCGTCCGCTGATCCCTCCGGGCCAACAGCCCCTGTCGCGTCCGCTGGTCCCTCCGGGCCAGCAGTCCCAGCCGCGTCCGCAAGTCCCTCCGGGCCGGTAGCCCCTGTCGCGTCCGCTGGTCCCTCTGGGCTGGCAGCCCCAGTCGCATCTGCTGGTGCTTCCGAACCGACAGCCCCAGTAACGTCCACTGGCCCCTCCGGGCCAGGAGCTCCAGTCGCTCCAGTCAGGCCAGCAGCCCCAGTTACATCTAAGCCCCTTCGGGCCAGCAACCCCATCCGCCTCCATTGTCCCGACGGACTCAGTGCCATCGCCTGCCCTGCCACACTATATGCGTGGCCCAGGCGGCAGCCTCCGACCCAGACCATCGGTAAGCACGCAGACCGTCGCACCGCGCTCCGTGGTGCCTCGACGCCCTATGGCTCCATGTGTCTCCTCCACTCCCACGGTCATGAGTGGGGATCCTGGCACCAAGGCCCTTGGCTTCACCGCCTCGGTCATCATTGCAGACCTTCACCCGGGCTCCGCACTAGGTTACGCCATGCTTCATCATGAGCATCGGCACGCTATCGTGGCTGCACTTGCCCGCATCCCACCTGGGGCTCGAGATGCACACGCTCTCTCAGTCCTCTCCATAGCATGCCTGGAGGACCCAGACACCCTGCGCGAGGTACGAGCCTCTCCTGAGGCTGCACAGTGGGGCGCTGCAGACATTGTCCACCCGCTTTGCGGAGGACCTGCCACTTGTGCCGAGCGCATCCTCACCCATGTCACCCGATGGTCAGGTGAAGCTGAAGAGTCCTGACCGAGCTGTTGTGGGGGAGCTAGTTGACATGACCACGTACCAGTGAGTCATCAGGTCACTGATGTTCCTGGCGACGACGACGCGCCCAGACATCGCGTTCGCCTTCAACCTCCTAGCCCAGTTCTCTCAAGAGCCGCGTCACCTGCACTACGAGGCCGCGATCCGAGTACTGCGCTATGTTGTCTTGACTCCTTGGCGAGGTCTCATCTTCCGCCGTCAACCGTGTGTTATCGCGGTGGGCTACACAGATAGTGATCGGGCCGGCAGTCCGGATGGTAAGAGCCGCAAAGGCTGGATCTTTCTGATTGGCGGCACAGTTGTGTCCTGGCACAGTGGCAAGCAGGGGTGCGTTGCACGCAGCACTGCAGAGGCTGAGTACATTACTCTTGGCTCAGGCGCGTGTTAGAGTGTGTGGTTGCGTCGTCTATTGTCCGAGTTGCATCCATCACATTGCACTGTGACAATGAGAGTGCATGGCCATTTCCGACAGTGACGGCATGTATCACACACGCATAAAGCACATCAACGTTGAGTATCACTATGTGTGATCATTGTTGCATGACGGCAACATCAGCATCATGTGGGTTGAGACAGCACGGCAGTTGGGTGACTTCTTGACCAAGGCACTGAAGCGCGACTCGTTCAAGATGGCTGTGAGTTCAGTCGGCATGCGTCCGTGAGTGACTCTCTCTGTCCCTGCTTGTGTTCTATGTGACCTGGGGAAGTTTGGTCATTGACTGTGTCTCTGCCCGCACATGTGCACTACGCTTGTGAGTCATGGGGAGAGTGTTGGTTTTCGTGCATCTCTCATTTTACTCTATTGTGTCCTCCCGGCTTGTGTACATCGGCGTGCAGATTACTGACGGCGAGACTTGACGCTACAGGAGTGTCTCTTGGTGGAGCCGACGCACGCTGAGGCCCACTCACCCGTCGCTGGAACCTCCTCCCTCTGGCGATGCGCTCAGCTCCATCGGCAGGGCTCCTCGGTGGTCGGGCTGCCGGCGGTCACTGCCACTATAGATGTTGTCTGCATGCACCTAGCGCTTTGTCTGGCTGTGGCATTGCATCCGCAGCATCGTGCGGTGCCTAGGGTCCATGTCTCCTGCTGTATTACCCTGTTTTGCATCGTTGATTGTCATAGGCACTGCCTGGGTTCGGGCAGCCATAACTCTTTACTGCTATTCTTCTAGCTGATTCTGACCGCACGACTGCGTTCGCAGCGGCCGTATTATGGTATGGTCCAGTTTTTAGGCAAAACGGACGACGCCCGGGTTTTGGGCTGTCGGGCGTCTGGCGGGGCTCACCGAGAAAACCCTGCCTGCCAGAAAATAGGTCCTATACTATTTTCTAATTGGCTGGTTAGCTGAGTAACAAGTTCTACACTAGTGGGGGGGAGCTAGAGCTTGGAGGGGTCTCCCATTGTTGCTCATTCTTCATTGCTAATCAGTCACTTTCAGTTTTCAGCTGCTTTCTGGCGCGCACGTTTCTAAGTAACAAACCCAGAGCTTCCATACTTAGACTCTAGAGCAGCAGTCTGAGGGGGCAGCAGACTTGAGCAACGAGCGTGGAAGCCCGCACGCTGCATCAACGACGCATGCTGCCCCAACCTGCTGCCTAGGTTTTCTAGCTTGCTTTGGTACCAAGAGAAACTTCCTAGAACCTTCCTAACCACTTGTCGCAACACTAGGCGCCAACGCTAGGTCTGCATGTGAAAACAGTCACAAGTCAGAGACAAAACTGCAAGGGTCTGGAATGGGACACGTACAGAGTGCAGAGAGAAATGACAATTGACAAGAACATAACATCAAAACCTGCTGTGGCTCACGGCAAGTGACACACGTGCAGTGTGAGTTTTCGCCATAAACCTGCGCACAGGTATCCGAAGGCACCACCATCTGAGCCTAGAGATGCAGAATCTTGATTCGGGCGCTACAGCTAGTCACACGCACAAGTCCGGCGCCAATCGGTGGACAGACAATGCATAACATGCAAATCGAGCTCGAGAGTCAGTCCACCGAGAAAACTCTGGCGTCTGTAGAAAATCCAGAAAGGACCTCGGCAAGCACTCGGGATGTCGTGGCAGCTGTCTGGTAGCTGGTAGTGCACGGAGCCACCACTCGTCGGTGCCCTGGCGCCAGTTGCGTCCCCATCATGGATCCTGTCGTTATGCTCTCCAGTAACGCCACTCCGTACCACCCGTACTGGGTATACAGATAATCACCGCGTCATCGCTCGTTACGGGTGGAAGCCACACAAACCAACACTCCCCCTGGCTGACACAACCGTCACCGCAATGACAAGTGAGGGGCTACACTCACAGTCCGTTGTAAACACCAACCATAATACAAGGCCTCCTCGAGACAGTGGTGTAACTCACCAAGTGTCCGGGTCTCGACCGTGGAACACATAATCCACACACCCACGTGCCAAACATCACACAAGACGTACAAAGCATCAAGATCTCCTCATGACCCTCGGAACTTGTCTCCGTGGTCCAGGTCTCGACCACACCTGCTCACATGCATGGAACATACATACCACATGGACGCAATAGGTCTCCACGTCACACCGGTTCAAGTCACCAGGTGCACGGGTCTCGACCAGCATAACCTCAACCGGAGCATCGTGCCACACACAAACTAACCACGCTGTCCTCAGAAGGGTGTCAGGCCAAAGCCCACACACCAACAGGCTTCCCTCCCGGCAGCAAGAGAGAGTGCTCATACCTTGTCTCAAAACAATCTAGTTTTGTAGTTGTTCATGTTTTAATTGCAGTGACTTAGTGACCTAGTTTGGTCCTACCTGTAAACTTGTAGTTTGGACAGGCTTAGTTATGGACCAAACTCATGTTCTACACTTGTGGGACACGAGGGAGGTTATGCCTTGATGTTTCGGGGGAACGCCAGCAAGCTCCAACTCACCGGCCGACGGATGGACTCGGTTAGCGAGCTCCACCCTGTAGGTTCTCACTCTCCCTCTTGTTTTGTGACGCTAACTCTGCACATGCGTCTCTGTTTCACCTTCCGTTTGCCCCAATCTGACCACAGAGTCAAGTGCCATGCATGGGAATGAGGGAAGGGGTGTAGAGGGTGTCAGTTTAGGGATTGGAAGCATCTAGGCATTTTCTAGGCATTGTCTCCACTTCGTGCAAACAAGTGGTCATTGTTTTTTCGAGATTTCTGTCCTCTGGTTGGAATGAAACGTTGCAAAAGTTAGTTGTAATTTACACCTAGTTTTTGCAACAGTTATATCTATACACCGTGTAAAGATAAAACTATTGTACAATTCAGAGCCTGGTAGATAACACTGTTGTGATTTGTGACGTTCTTGTACACTCTACTGTAACCACTCGGCCGTGTCCATACCCGTGCAGATCCCTGAGGCGGGCCCTGGTGACACCGGTGCGACAACTGGCGGCGGACTACCAGCTTGGAGCTGGCCGACTACCTTTCCAGAGCCCTGGACACTGCCGGGACTCCCTGTTGTTTTTTCTGCAGCTTGCAGGAGCCTTTTCGGTGGACTGGCCATGAGCCTGATTTACATGTTTTTGCATTGCGTGTCCACCGTTTGATGATGGATGCATGCATGTGACCAGTCGAAGCGTCAGTCTTGTAATCCTACACATCTAGGTTCAAACGGCGTAGCCTTTTGACATGTGTGCGCAGAGTTCTGGCCAAAACAATGGTTTTGGGCTAGTTTTAGGACAGTTCTTGGACCGCTGCGTGCGACACCCGCTGTGCGCCGCCACAGGTGTTTATGCCATGGACCTGTCACTTCTCATCTCTCTCCGCAAATGCTATTGAAGCATTCAGACACTTTGCCTTGTGTCCCCTAGCCAAACTCTTGCCGTTGCGTGCACGACTTCTGACTGTCATCACCGTATGATCAGGCATTGACGCCTGGTCAACGGAGTGTTGCTAGGAAGCTTCCTTGCATCTTCTCATGGTATCAGAGTAGTGAGATAGTTCTTACTGAGTTGTGCAGCAGAGCAACAGCAGTGAGATTCACCGCTACAGCAGATCCACTTGGGCCTGTCGAAGACATCCGGTCGCCGTCGACGCAGCCCAAACCCATCACGTGAGACCGTAACAGCGGCGTTGCTACCGTGCTAGCAGCAGCACAGCAGCAGAGCAGCAGCAGTAGCAGCGGCAGCAGCAGCATCGTAGTAGCAGCTACAGCAGCGCGTGGCGACTGCAGCGAGTGCAGCCACCGTCCGTAGCCGCAGCGGCGGCCGTGGCAGCAGCAACGCATTGGCAGCAGCGGCTGCAGCAGCAGACAAGCAGCAGTGGCGGCAACAGCAGCACAGCAGCAGTAGCGACAGCCGCGGCGGCAGCAGCAGAGCAGTAACAGCTGCAACAACAACAGTGCAGCAACAGCAGTAGTAGCAGCGCGCGGCGGCGACAGCGAGTAGCGCGCAAGAGCAGCAGCTGATTTGCGTAGCCGCTGCTGCCACTGCTGCGCACACAGCCACGCAGCTGCTGTTGAAGCTGACAGCACAGCTGCAACAGGAGCTCAGCGGAAGCTGCTGCGCAGCTTCCGTGCATCTTCCGCACAGTCACCGCAGAGCGGCTGCACGCTTGCGCAGAACGGCAAGAGAGAGAGAGAGAGAGAGAGAGAGAGAGAGAGAGAGAGAGAGAGAGAGAGAGAGAGAGAGAGAGAGAGAGAGAGAGAGAGAAAGGGGGGGTCGAGCTGACGTCAGCATTTTTGCTTGCTGACGTCATCAGGCCGTGATGACGTCAGCAACCACCTGCTGACGTCAGCACCATACTTGGCCAAATTTTTGGCCGGACAGACAAAAAATTGCCAGTGTCTCAACTACTCGAGAAACGCTGATGCTTTTGCAATCCGACAAACCTGACCTGAAGACTCATACTGAGAGGCGACATGAACTCGTCTGACAACAAGGGGAAGGGGACAGGTGATCCCTCCTCCTCATCTTCTGGGATCCTGAGCCCACGCTCGCAGGCCATTGAGGACCTGCGGAGCCAGCAGGATGAGATGTGTTGCCTACAGGAGGAGCAGACTGATGCCATGCGCACGCTGACTGAGCTTCTGCGTGCCCAGTCCACGGTCCCATGGCAGGTTTTCGAGGGAGCTGCCGGCGTCGCGATCTCTACATAGCAGTCGGCTCAGGCCCCCGTGACAGGAGCTACACCTGATCCACCACCTCTTGTCCTCCTCGATGATGATTCATTCATGGCAGGCATGACAGGCAACTCCTCGGATCATAAGATTTGAGTTCTTCAGGAGCGCCTCTGCAGCTGCAGACGGGCACCAGATTTCCTCGGTTTCCTCCAATACGATCGTCACCCGACTATCCCGGTGACTATCTCCTTCCAGGAGTCTTCCCCGTCCCTCGTCCTCCTCGACCTGCGGTTGCTCTCCCCACGGAGCGGCAACCCAAGGACTTTGAGACACCACCTCCACGGTACATCAGTGAGGACGGCTTCGACTGCTGGGAGATCCTCTTTAAGGTTTGGGCTACTTCAGAGGGAGTGTGGCCCTACTACCACAGCCCGTATCAGCCTACAGACCCAGCATAGGTGCTGACAGCAGCCAGGGCAATGCGCGGACTCCTCTATGCCATGCCACGCGAGACCGTCGTCGATTTCCGCCCCTTCCTTGGCGAGGCCGGCACGGGCACCGACGCCGATCCACGCGAAGGTTGGGATCTGGCCTTATCCCTACTGGCCGAAGAGACGCACGCCACTCGTGCAGCACACATTCGTGCCTTCCACTCTCTTTTTCAGGGGCCTGCAGAGCCTGCAGCCAATTATTGGCGACGCCCCATACGCATCTACAAGCGCCTTCGGACCTCAGGAGGCACACAACTGTGGGCGCTTCGTACCATGATGCTCAGAGTTCGCCTTGAGTACACTAACATCTTCACACGGTACAGCGACGCTGTCCTCGAGCCCTTTTCAGCCACACTGCAGCTTCTTCCCTGGACGCATCAGCTCTTCCTCCAGGTGACTTCAGCCCGCGAGGCAGCCGTGGCCCATCAGGAGACTTCTCTTGCTGCAACAGTTGTCCCATCACCACCATCGTCCCTCCTGCAGTCTCCTTCTTCATCCTCCATCACATCCTCATCTTCCTCCTCCTCTTCGGCCCCGTCCACACCCACACGGGCACCCCCTCACCGGCGAGTAGCACTGATCTGGACCCACGCGACCGCCCCAGCACTGAGCTCCGACACCTTCTGGCGCTCCGCTTTCAGGGAGGTGCGAGTGTGTTTTCATTATCGGGTGGTCCACAGAATGTCTGTCCATCCATTCCTATGGCGCGTGACGACGCGTGTGGGGGAGCACAATCAGCATGTGATGATGATGGGTCTGACAGTACCGATTGGGTTCATGAGTCTCATCTTTGTGTCCTGCGTCATTCCTCCCCATTGATGGCTCACCATCCCTCTGATGTTGAGTTTTCCATTGCCCGTTGTACAGTGACGTCCACCAATCGTGACTCTCGTGGCACTTGGATCATCGATTCTGGTGCCACTCATCACATGACGTGTCATCGTAGTGATTTTGTTGTTCTCAGTCCTGTCACGTCTGTCTGTTCCGTCTGTACAGGCTCTAGTCCGTCCTTGCCAGTCCATGGTGTTGGGGTTGTATGTTTCAACGGTCCGTCTGGTCCCTTCTATCTTTCCGACGTGTTGTTTGTGCCTGATCTTGAGCTCAGCCAGCTTTCTGTGCGTGCCTGCACACTGATGGGTCTCTCTGTAGAGCATACCGCAGGCTCATCTATTGTGACTACTACTGACACTCGCAGCGTTGCCATTCGTGCCTTAGACGTAGATGATCTGTATCACGTCTCTCGGAGCTCCTCCCCTTGCTCTCCTTCCTCCTCCGGTCGGGTCTTTGTCACTAGTGTTCTGTCTCCGGAACACCAGCGGTTTCTTCATCGCCATCTGTGTCACATGATCGATACTGTATCGAAGCTCATTCGGACACAGCCAGCTCTTGGTCTTGACGCGACTTCTTTCGAGAAGCCACCCAAGACCAACTGTCTCTTTTACACTCAGGGGAAGATGCACCGATGCACCTACCCTGACTCTCGTTCCCGAGCGCTTCGGCCTCTCGAGCTAGTTCACTCAGACCTTCTCGGTCCTCTTTCGTTCGAGTCCCTATCTCATCGGGGCCGGTATGTTCTGACTCTGACTGATGACTTTACCCGGATGCGGTGGGTCTACAGCCTGCGTCAGAAGAGCAACGCCACCCTTGCGGTTTGACTCTGGCTAGTGATGGCTGAGCGTCAGTCACGTCACACGCTACATACTTTCCGCTCGGATCGTGGCGGTGAGTTCCTTGGCAAGATGGACGGATTCTTTGCTGAGCAAAGGATTTTTCACCAGGTCTCCGCTCCCGCTACCCCTTAGCAGAACGGTGTTTTCGAGCGCTGGAACCGCACCATGGAGGATGCGGTTCGCGCTATGCGGTATGAGTGCGGTCTCCCTGAGTCCTTTGCCTCTTAGGGTTTTGCCTACATGACTTGGGTCTGGAACCGCCTCCCGCACGGTCCGCTTCCGGACTATACTACACCGTATGAGCTCTGGTTTGGACACTGTGCTGACCTTCGTCTTGCTCGCGTCTGGGGATCCCTGGCCTCCGTGTGGTACATCAAGGACCAGCAGGGGTCCAAGGTCTCATCTCGGGGCCGCTTGTGTGCCTTTCTAGGCATTTCCCCACGGTCGCAGGCCTGGCGCTTCTGGGACCCTACTTGTCGTCGCGTCATTGAGTCCCCCGACGCGCTCTTTTTCGAGTCTCTCACCTACCATGACCTGAATTCAATCATGGCACTCTCCGCCACACATGTTCCTACCTCTGAGGGTTCTTGGTGTATGGGGGAGACCTCTATGCCAGCGAGCACCTCTTACCAAGCTGATGTGTCCGTTCCAGCCCCCTTCACCTCTCGGTCTCCGGCCCTTGATGACCCGGCGATCATCGCCGTCGGTCTAGAGACCTCGCTTGTACACCTTGTTTCACGCCCCACAGGTGCCCCTGCTTCTCTTCCCGTGCCTACTTCTGTGCCAGTACCTACGTCTGGTGGCACTCCTGTTTCTGTGTGTGGTCCAGCCTCGCCTACTCTCGTACCTGCGTCTGCTGGCACTCCTGCCTCTGTGTCAGGTCCAGTCTTGCCTGCTCCTGCTGTCACACCCAGTCCCGTGTCCCCCACACACGCATCTCCTCGCAGAGCATCACCGGCCGCCTTGCCTCAGCCCCCACCAGCTGTGGTCGTGCCCGTCCCCGAACCTGAGGTGCGCCCCTCAAGCTCAGGTTACTCCCGTGAGCCAGGTGGCCGTCTTCGACCACTGGATTCCGGAGATCAGCGAGCGTCGGGCCCCACACCCAGGCGCCCCTCTCGTAGCATCGCAAATAGTGACCCCGGCACAAAGGCCCTAGACCTGAGTGTCCCCATTAAGCTCAGAGAGGTGCATCCAGTGTGCCCCATAGGGCACGATCTCGTCACTCGCGAGTTTCATATTGCTTGTGATGCAGCAGCGTATGTTGTGGTCGTCAGACTTAGCACCGAGGCGTGTGCCCTTGCCACGTAGAGCTCTCCCTCTATGGCGCCCGACCTGGGCACCCTGAGGGAAGCTCTCTCATCACAGGATGCTGACGCTTGGCGCGCTGCCTGCGAGGATGAGCTTCGTGCTATCCGAGAGCATAGAGTCTACGAGCTTGTCGACCTTTTGCCTGGAATGAAGGCTATTCAGGTCAAGTGGGTCTTTCGCAAGAAAGTGAAGCCGGATGGCTCACTGGAACACTACAAGGCCCGCTTGGTTGTCAAGGGGTACTCTCACATTGAGGGTGTTGATTGCACTAACACTTTTGCCCCTGTCGGCCGCATGACCTCAGCTTGAGCTTTGTTCGGTGTAGTGGCTCAGCATGACTGGGAACTGCACCACATGGACGTGAATAATGCGGTCCTCCATGGCTCTCTAGATGAGGAGATTTACGTGGCTCAACAACCAGGATTTGAGGACGGTGACAAGGTTTGGCACTTGCCCAAGTCCGTGTACGGCCTCAAGCAGTCTCCGCGATGTTGGAACCGGGAGATCACCGGCACTTTGACTTGTGCGGGATATGTACAGAGCAAGGCAGATCCCTCTGTTTTCATCCTACCGACACCCGAGTGGTTCACCGCCATCCTGGTCTATTTCGATGACCTTCGGATCGCGTCTCCGTCCCTGGAGGCCGTGAATGAGTCCAAGGCTATCCTTCAGACTCCCTACAGGATGAAGGACCTCGGTTCTGCATCGGTGTTTCTTCGTATGGAGATCGTGCGAGATCGCAGGCGTCGGACACTATTGCTACATCAGGCCCGATATGCACGAGTCGTGGGGGAGTGTTTCAACGATCTCCTTGGTGCAGTGCCCACCGCTTCCACACCTCTTACACCCGATGGGCAGGATGCCCTAAAGGTGGATGATCCCACACAACTGGGGGAGACAGTAGACGTGACCTTGTACCTCCGTCTCATCGGATCTCTGATGTACCTGGCCACTACCACACATCCTGACATCGCTCTTTGTCAACCTCCTCACTTGGTTCTCGCAGGCTCCACGTGCCAGAGCCCTTCACGCGGCTGTGCGCGTGGTGCGGTACGTGGTCTCCACGCCATACCTTGGATTGTGCTTTCGTTGGCAGTGTTCGATGGTCCTTGAGGGCTACACTGATAGCGACTAGGCCTGGAGCCCAGATGGACGCAGCTGTACTGGCTACGTGTTCCTGCTCGGTGGTACCGCTCTGTCTTGGCGTAGCAGGAAGCAGGGCTGCATCGCACGTAGCTCGTCGGAGGCAGAGTACGTTGCTTTGGGCGTAGGGGCTGCTGAGGCGGTATGGCTGCAGCGCCCGTTTCTTGAGCTTGGTCATTCAGTACCCGCCATTGTGCTTCGTTGCGACAACCAGAGTGCTCTCGCCATTGCGAAGAACTCCGGTGTCTTTCACGCTCGCACGAAGCACATTGCGGTTGAGCATCACTTTGTGCCTGATCTCATGGAGCAACACGTAATCCCCGTCATGTGGGTTGGCACTGACATGCAGCGTGCTGATTTCTTGACGAAGGCACTAGCTCACGGAAAGTTCCTCGTGGCCATTTGTTCTGTTGGGCTTCGCCCCATGCCTGAGAGTGATTGAGTGTGGGATGTGTGTCCGTGTCCCATTTGCTTTACACTCACAATTGTACTTGTCTCACTACTACACATGTATGGACATGCCAACCATCGGGTCATGGGGGAGTATTGTGATTTATGACGTTCTTGTACAGTCTACTGTGACCACTCGGCCGTGTCCATACTCGTGCAGATCCCTGAGGCAGGCCCTGGTGACACCGGTGCAACGACTAGCGGCGGACTACCAACTTGGAGCTGGCCGACTACCTTTGAAGAGCCCCGGAAACTGCCAGGCTCCCTTTTTTTTTCTACAACATGCAGAAGTCTTTTCGGCGGACTGGCCATGAGCCGGATTAACATGTTTTTGCATTTCGTGTCCACCGTTTGATGATGGATGCATGCATATGACCAGTCGTAGCGTATGCCTTGTGATCCTACATGTCTATGTTGTGATTTGTGACATTCTTATACAGTCTACTCTGACCACTCGGCCGTGTCCATACTCGTGCAGATCCCTGAGGCGGGCCCTGTTGACACCGGTGCGACAACTGGCAGCGGACTACCAGCTTGGAGCTGGCCGACTACCTTTCCACAGCCCCGAACACAGCCAGGACTCCCTACTGTTTCTTCTCCAGCTTGCAGGAGTCTTTTCGGCAGACTGGCCATGAGCCCGATTTGCATGTTTCTTCCTTGTGTGTCCACTGTTTGATGATGAATGCATGCTTGTGACCAGTCATAGCGTCCATCTTGTGATCCTGCACATCTAGGTTCAGACGGCGTAGCATTCTCACATGTGTGCGTAGAGTTATGGCCAAATCAGTGGTTTTGGGCCGGTTTTAGGACAGCTCTTGAACCGCCACGTGCGACATCCGCTATGTGCCGCGGCAGGTATTTATGACATGGACCTGTCATTTGTCATCTCCCTCTCCAAATGCTATTGAAGCATTCGAGCACTTTGCCTTCTGTCCCCTAGCCAAACTCTTGCCGTTGCGTGCACGACTTGTGACTGTCGTCACCGCCTGATCAGGCAATGACGCCTGGTCAACGGGACTGTTGCTAGGAAGCTTCCTTGCATCTTCTCATGGTATTAGAGAAGTGAGACAGTTCTCACTGAGCTGCGCAGCACAGATGCACCAGAGCAGCAGTAGTGAGAGTCATCGCTGCAGCAGATCCACTGGGGTCTGTCGAAGACAGCTGGCAGCCGTCGACGCAGCCCACACCCATCACGTGAGACCGTAGCAGCGGCGTTACCACCGTGCCAGCAGCAGCATAGCAGTAGAGCAGCAGTAGCAGCGGTGGTAGCAGCAGCATCGTAGCAGCAGCTACAGCAGCGCGTGGCGGCTGAAGCAACTGCAGTCGCCGTCCGCAGCCGTAGCGGCGGCCGCGGCAACAGCAACGCAGCACTAGTTGCAGCAGCAGCAGCAGAGCAGCAGCAGCGGCGGCAACAGCAGCACAGCAGCAGCACCGGCAGCCGCGACGGCAGTAGCAAAGCAGCAGCAGCTGCAATAACAACAGTGCAGTAGTGGCAGTAGCAGCAGCACACGGCGGCGGTAGCGAGCAGCAGCCACAGCGCGCAGCAGCAGCAGCGGCATTGCGCAGCCGCTGCTTCAACTGTTGCGCACTCATCCACGCAGCTGCTG
Source organism: Penium margaritaceum (assembly GCA_023375785.1). Classification (NCBI taxonomy): domain Eukaryota; kingdom Viridiplantae; phylum Streptophyta; class Zygnematophyceae; order Desmidiales; family Peniaceae; genus Penium; species Penium margaritaceum. The sequence goes on from SZWC01008070.1 coordinate 87,524, forward strand.
TTGCAGCTAACAGTAGAGCTATAGCAGCAGCTGAGCGGAAGCTACTGCGCAGCTTCCGCGCAGCTTCCGCGTAGCCACCGCGGAGCGGCTGCACGCTCGCGTAGAACCGCGAGAGAGAGAAAAAAAAAGAAAAGAAAAAGAAAAAAGGGGGGGTCGAGCTGACGTCAGCATTTTTGCTTGCTGACGTCAGCAACCACCTGCTAACGTGAGCACCACACTTGGCCAAATTTTTGGCCGGACAGTCAAAGTTTACCAGCTTTACAATTCCTCGAGAAACATTGATGCTTTTGCAATCCGAAAAACCTGACATGTCGACCAATACTGAGAGGCGACATGAACTCGTCTAACACGGGGAAGGGGACAGGTGATCCCTCCTCTTCTTCTGGGGTCCTGAGCCCACCCTCGCAGGCCATTGAGGACCTGCAAAACCAGCAGGATGAGATGTGTCACCTACAGCAGGAGCAAACTGATGCCATCCGCACGCTGACTGAGCTTCTGCGTGCCGAGTCCACCGTCCCACAGCGGGTTTCCGAGGGAGCTGCCGGCGTCGCGGTCTTTACACAGTAGTCGGCTCAGGCACCCGTGAAAGGAGCTAGACCTGACCCACCACCTCCTGACCTCCTGGATGATGATCCATTCATGCCAGGCATGACAGGTGACTCCCCGGATCATGAGGTTCGAGTCCTTCAGGAGCGCCTCCGTCAGCTACAGACAGGCACCAGATGTCCTCGATTTCCTCCGATACGATCGTCACCCGACTATCCTGGTGACTATCCCCTTCCAGGAGTCTTCCCCATCCCTCGTCCTCCTCGGCCTGCGATTGCTCTCCCCACGGAGCGGCAACCCAAGGACTTTAAGACACCACCTCCACGGTACATCAGTGAGGACGGCTTCGACTATTGACAGATCCTCTTTCAGGTTTGGGCTACTTTAGAGGGAGTGTGGCCCTACTACCACAGCCCGTATTAGCCTACAGACCCAGCACAGGTGCTGATAGCTGCCAGGGCGATGTGCGGACTCCTCTATGCCATGTCTCTATGGACTCCTCTATGCCAATGCCACGCAAGACCGTCGTCGATTTCCCTTGGCGAGGCCGGCAGAGGCACAGGCGCCGATCCACGCGGTGGTTGGGATCTGGCCTTATCCCTGCTGGCCGCAGAGACGCACGCCACACGTGTAGCACACATTCGTGCCTTCCACTCTCTTCGTCAGAGGCCTGCAGAGCCTGCACCCGATCACTCGCGACGCGCCATGCGCATCTACACGCGCCTTGGGACCTCAGGAGGTACACAACTGTGGGCGCTCCGTACGATGATGGTCAGAGTTCGCCTTGAGTACACTGACATCTTCACACTGTGGACGACGCTGTCCTTGAGCCCTTTTCAGCCATGCTGCAGCTTCTCCCTTGGGCGCATCAGCTCTTCCTCCTGGTAACTTCAGCCCGCGAGGTAGCCGTGGCCCATCAAGAGACTTCTCTTGCTGCAGCAGTCGTCGCATCACCACCATCTTCCCTCCTGTAGTCTCCTTCTTCATCCTCCATCACGTCCTCATCCTCCCTCTCCTCTTTGGCCCCGCCCACACCCACACAGACACAGGGTGTTGTAGCAACAGCTCAAGGGAAGAAGAAGAAGGGGAAGCGTGGATCAGGTCAGCAGCAGTCACAGCAGCAATGGTCATCCGATGGTAGCAGTGGACGTTCCTTTCACTGCTACAACAATGGAGGCGCCCATCCCTACACCGAGTACCAGTAGCCGCTCGACTGGGCGCGGATTTCTCGTGGGCTCCAGGCTGCACACGCCCTCCATTCCACGTCCAGCACGTCATCCTCCCCATCCCCCGAACGCATGGCGGCCACGACTCCAGCTGTTCCTGCTTCCTCACCGGCGAGTAGCAGTGACCCGGACCCCACGACCGTCCCATCGCTGAGCTCCGACACCTTCTGGCGCTCCGCTTTCATGGAGGTGCGAGTTTCTTGTCATCGTTGGGTGGTCCACAGACTGTCTGTCCGTCCGGTTCTGTGGCTCGTGACGACGCGTGTGGGGGAGCACAATCAGCATGTGATGATGATGTGCCTGACTGTACCGATTGGGTTCATGAGTCTCATCTTTGTGCTCTGCGTCATTCCTCCCCACTAAAGGCTCAGCGTCCCTCTGATGCCGAGTGTTCCATTACCCGTTGTACAGTGACGTCCACCAGTCGTGACTCCGGTGGCACTAGGATCATCAATTCCGGTGCCACTCATCACATGACGTGTCGTCGTAGTGATTTTGTTGTTCTCGCTCCTGTCACGTCTGTCCGTTCCGTCCGTACGGGCTCTAGTCAGTCCTTGCCAGTCCATGGTGTTGGGGTTGTATGTTTTGACAGTCCGTCTGGCCCCTTGTACCTTTTTGACGTGTTGTTTGTGCCTGATCTTGAGCTCAGCTTGCTTTCTGTGCGTGCCTGCTCACTTATGGGTCTCTCTGTGGAGCATACCGTAGACTCAGCGACTGTGACTACTACTGACACTCGCACCGTTTTCCTTCATGCCCTAGTCGTAGATAATCTGTATCACGTCTCTCGGACCTCCTCCCCTTACTCTCCTTCCTCCTCCAGTCGGGTCTTTGTCACTGGTATTCTGTCTCCAGAACACCAGCGGTTGCTTCAACGCCATCTGTATCACGTGGGCTCCGATACTCTGTCGAAGCTCATTCGGACACAGCCAGCTCTTGGTCTTGACGCGCCTTCTTTCGAGAAGCCACCCAAGACCGATTGTCTCTTTTGCGCTCAAGGAGATGCACCGATGCACCTACCCTGACTCTCGTTCCCGAGCGCTTCGGCCTCTCGAGCTATTTCACTCGGACCTTCTCGGTCCTCTTCCAGTTGAGTCCCTATCTGATCGGGGCCGGTATGTTCTGACTCTGATTGATGACTTTACCTGGATGCGGTGGGTCTACAGTCTGCGTCAAAAGAGCGACGCCGCCCTTGCGGTTTGACTCTGGCTAGTGATGGCTCAGCGTCAGTCACGTCACACGCTACATTATTTCCGCTCACATCGCGACGGTGAGTTCCTTGGTGAGATGGACGGATTCTTTGCTGAGCACGAGATTTTTCACCAGGTCTCCGCTCATGCTACCCCTTAGTAGAACGGTGTCTCCGAGCGCTAGAACCACACCGTGGAGGATGCGGTTCGCGCTATGCGGTCTGAGTGCGGTCTCCCGGAGTCCTTTG
>SZWC01008070.1:90762-105079 GCA_023375785.1 Penium margaritaceum
CCCTTGCGGTTTGACTCTGGCTAGTGATGGCTCAGCGTCAGTCACGTCACACGCTACATTCTTTCCGCTCACATCGCGACGGTGAGTTCCTTGGTGAGATGGACGGATTCTTTGCTGAGCACGAGATTTTTCACCAGGTCTCCGCTCATGCTACCCCTTAGTAGAACGGTGTCTCCGAGCGCTAGAACCACACCGTGGAGGATGCGGTTCGCGCTATGCGGTCTGAGTGCGGTCTCCCGGAGTCCTTTGTCTTTGAGGGTTTCGCCTACATGACTTGGGTCTGGAATCGCCTCCCGCGCGGTCCGCTTCCAAACCATATTACACCGTATGAGCTGTGGTTTGGACACCGTGCTGACCTTCGTCTTGCTTGCATCTGGGGATACCTGGTCTCCGTGTGGTACACCAAGCACCAGCAGGGGTCCAAGGTCTCACCTCGGGGCCGCTTGTGAGCCTTCGTAGGCATTTCCCCGCGGACAAAGGCCTGGCACTTCTCGGACCCTACTCGTCGTTGCGTCATTGAGTCATGCGACGCGCTCTTTTTCAAGTCTCTCACCTACCGTGACCTGATTTCGATCACGGCACTCTCCGCCACACATGTTCCTACCTCTGAGGGTTCTCGACGGTTTTGGGAGACTATTGCGCCAGCGAGCACCTCTCACCAGGTTGATGTGCCCGTTCGAGCCCCCTTCACCTCTCGGTCTCCGGCCCTTGATGACCCGGCGATCATCGCCGTCGAGAGACCTCGCCCGCACAGCCTGTTTCACACCCCGCAGGTGCCCCTGCTTCTGTTCCCGCACCTACATCTGTGCCAGTACCTGCGTCTGCTTGCACTCCTATTTCTGTGTCTGGTCCAGCCTCGCCTACTCCCGTACCTGCGTCTGCAGGCACTCCTGCCTCTGTGTTACGTCCAGTCTTGCCTACTCCTGCTGTCACACCCAGCCCCGTGTCCCCCACACACGCATCTCCTCGCACGACATCACCGGCTGCCTTGCCTCGGCCCCCACTAGCTGTGGTCGTGCCTGTCCTTGAACCTGAGGTGTGCCCCTCGAGCTCAGGTTACTCCGATGAGCCAGGTGGCCGTCTTCGACCAGTGGATTCCAAAGATCAGCGAGCGTCGGGCCCCGCACCCAGGCGCCCCTCTCGTAGCATCGCAAGTGGTGACCCCGGCACAAAGGCCCTAGGCCTGAGTGTCCGCACTGAGCTCACAGAGGTACATCCAGCGTGCCCCGTAGGGTACGATCTCGTCACTTGCGAGTTTCATATTGCTTGTGATGCAGCAGCGGATCTTGTGGTCGTCGGACCTAGCACCGAGGCGTGTGCCCTTGCCACGTAGAGCTCTCCCTCTATGGCGCCCGACCCGGGCACCCTGAGGGAAGCTCTCTCATCACAAGATGTTGACGCTTGGCGCGCTGCCTACGAGGATGAGCTTTGCGCTATCCAAGAGCATAGAGTCTACGAGCTTGTCGACCTTCCGCCTGGGATCAAGGCTATTTAGATCAAGTGGGTCTTTTGCAAGAAAGTGAAGTCGGATGGCTCACTGGAATGCTACAAGGCCCGCTTGGTCGTCAAGGGGTACTCTCACATTGAGGGCGTCAATTACACTGACACTTTTGCCCCTGTCGGCCGCATGACCTCAGCTTGAGCTCTGTTCGGTGTAGTGGCTCAACATGACTGGGAACTGCACCACATGGACGTGAACAATGCATTCCTCCATTGCTCTCTGGATCAGGAGATTTACGTGGCTCAGCCACCAGGCTTTGAGGACGGTGACAAGGTCTGGAGCTTGCGCAAGTCCTTGTACGGCCTCAAGCAGTCTCCGCGGTGTTGGAACCGGGAGATCACCGGCACTTTGACTCGTGCGGGATATGTACAGAGCGAGGCGGATCCCTCTCTTTTCATCCTACCGACACCCGAGTGGTTCACCGCCATCCCGGTCTATGTCGATGACCTTCGGATCGCGTCTCCGTCCCTGAAGGCCGTGAATGAGGCCAAGGCTGTCCTTCAGACTCCCTACAGGATGAAGGACCTCGGTCCTGCATCGGTGTTTCTTCGTATGGAGATCGTGCAAGATCGCAGGCGTCAGACATTGTTGCTGCATCAGGCCCGATATGCACGAGTCATGGGGGAGCGTTTCAACGATCTCCTTGGTGTAGTGCCCACCGCTTCCACACCTCTTACACCCGATGGGTAGGATGCCCTAAATCTGGATGATCCCACACAGCTGGGGGAGACAGTGGACGTGACCTTGTACCTCCGTCTCATCGGATCTCTGATGTACCTGGCCACTACCACACGTCGTGACATCGCTTTCGCTGTCAACCTCCTCGCTCAGTTCGCGCAAGCTTCACGTGCCAAAGCCTTTCACGCGGATGTGCAAGTGGTGCGCTACATGGTCTTGACGCCGTACCTCGGACCGTGCTTTCGTCGGCAGTGTTTGATGGTCCTTGATGGCTACACTGACAGCGACTGGGCGTGGAGCCGAGATGGACGCAGCCGTACTGGCTACGTGTTCCTGCTCGGTGGTACCGCTCTGTCTTGGTGTAGCGGGAAGTAGAGCTGCATTGCACGTAGCTCGTCGGAGGCAGAGTACGTTGCTTTGGGCGCAGGGGTTGTTGAGGCGGTATAGCTGGAGCGCCTGTTTCTTGAGCTTGGTCAGTCAGTACCTACCATTGTGCTTCGTTGCGACATCTAGAGTGCTCTTGCCATTGCGGAGAATTCCTGTGTCTTTCACGCTCGCACGAAGCACAATGCGGTTGAGCATCACTTTGTGTGTGATCTGGTGGAGCGACGCGTGATCTCCGTCATGTGGGTTGGCACTGACATGCAGCGTGCTGATTTCTTGACGAAGGCACTAGCTCGCGGAAAGTTCCTGGTGGCCATTCGTTCTGTTTGGCTTCGCCCCATGCCTGAGGGTGGTTGAGTGTGGGATGTGTGTCCGTGTCCCATTTGTTTTACACTCACTATTGTACTTGTCCCAGTGCTCAACGTGTATGGACATGCATACCATCGGGTCATGGGGGAGTGTTGTGATTTGTGACGTTCTTGTACAGTCTACTGTGACCACTCAGTCGTGTCCATACTTGTGCTGATCCCTGAGGCGGGCCTGTAGGTAAGCCTACTGTGACGAAGAAATGCAGTAGGCTAGTGCAGGGAGAGCAACAGGCGAAGAGACGCCATTGATTTTTCGACGAGAGCAAGAGTTAGAGGTAAGTCAAAGAAATGGATCAAGTGACAAGTCACACGCCACAGAGGTGTTACGCGGAGGAGTGAGCGAGCGAGCTCGATCTCACTCGCCACCCTCGAAACTGGTGGATTCGACCCCACCTGTCCATAGAACAATTTCCTAGCAGAAACTAGGTCACCGTCCAAGCAACAATCTGACTAGAGGCTGGACCCGGTTATGCTCATGACCAATTGTGCACGAATGCATGTGCGAAATGCAAATGAGGCCGGCAAGCTCTGATTGAGCCTCTCCATGGCTCGTCTTCCCGACTTCTGCTGACGACGAGTCAACCGGCGAAGCCATCTCTCTCTGGTCAGTCACCTGCACCAGTGATGTGAGTGTGCAACGAGGCCAGAGGTCACCGTGTGATAATGACATGAATACAACACTCCCCCATGACCCACAGCTGACGCACATGAAGGGCACTCACACACACAGCGCGACCATCACAAGAATTGACACGACACAAGACTGTACACGAGCACTGGCATGACAACTCAACCAGGAGCATTACGAGGACACAGTAGCCCAACAGCGTGCACTTCTGCCTTGAAGACATTGCTGCTGAGTGCCTTCGTGAGAAAGTCAGCTTGTTGCTGTCGCGTGTCAACCCACACAATCTTGACATCACCTGCAGCCACACGCTCACGTACAAAATGATGCTCTACATTGATGTGCTTGGTGCGAGTGTGATGCATGCCGTCGTGCTCAGCAATAGCTTTTGTGCTTTGATTGTCACAGCGTAAGGTGACGCAGCAAATGGGTACACGCAGCTACTGAAACAACCGACACAACCAAACGCTTTCACAAGTGCCTGCACCAAGGGCGACATATTCCGCTCCGCCTCACTGGAGCTGCGTGCAACACAACCCTGTTTACCACTCTTCCAGGAGACAGCTGTGCCGCCGACGAGAAAGACATAGCCGGTGCGGCTGCGTGCATCCGTGTCATGCGCCCAGTCACTGTCAGTGTAGCCATCAACAACAACGGATGGCTGCGCCCGGTAACAGAGACCAACTCGTGCAGTGGAAAGCGCATATCGAACAACACGCAGTGCGGCCTCCATGTGCCGCACCCGTGGACACTGTGAGAACTGTGCAAGGAATTTCATAGCAAAAGCGACGTCTGCTCGTGTGGTAGTGGCCAGGTACATCAAGGACCCTATGACGCGCAGGTAGTCGGTCACATCCACTGGCTCCCCCAGCTTGGACACATCCAGTGTTTTCAACAACCTCTGCCCGGCGGGCGTCATCGGCGTGGATGCTCAGGGCACAGACTTAAGAAACGAGGCAAAGCGATCCCCCAGGCTCCTGACATATGCAGCCTAGTGGACATGAAGAACACGGTGAGCACGATCACGCTCAAGCTCCATGCCGAGAAAAACTCGAGCTGGGCCCAAGTCTTTCATATTGTACGTGGAATGCAGTAGGGACTTCACGGTCGACACTGCCTCCCGACTTCGTGATACAATGAGCAGGTCGTCCACATAGACGAGGACTGCAACAAACGGTGCAGAGTTGGGAGTGACAAAGAGAGAAGGATCCACTGTGCTATGACGGTATCCACCGTTTTCCAGGGTAGAGGTGATCTCCTGGTTCCAACACCGTGGTGACTGCTTCAGGCCATAGAGGGCCTTGCACAGTCTCCACACCCTGTCAGTGCCGTCAGAGAACCCTGGAGGTTGCACCATGTAAATCTCCTCATCCGACTGACCGTGCAGAAAGGCGTTGTTGACATCCATCTGCTCGAGCTCCCAGTCATGGTGGACGACAAGACTCAGAAGGGCGCGAGCAGTGGTGTAGCGTCCGACGGGGGAAAACGTCTCGTCAAAGTCAACGCCAGGGACTTGTGAGAACCCCTTGGCGGTGAGACGTGCCTTATACTTGTCAAGCTCGCCATTGGGCTTGAACTTGGGCCTAAAGACCCATCGTGCATCGATGGCTTTGCGACCGGGTGGGAGATTGACCAGCTCGTAGACGGCGTGGTCACCAAGAGACAAGTCACACGCCACAGAGGTGTTACGCGGAGGAGTGAGCGAGAGAGCGAGTAGCGAGCTCGATCTCACTCGTCACCCTCGAAACTGGTGGATTCGACCCCACCTGCCCACAGAACAATTTCCTAGCAGAAACTAGGTCACCGTCCAAGCAACAATCTGACTAGAGGCTGGACCCGGTTATGCTCATGACCAATTGTGCACGAATGCATGTGCAAAATGCAAATGAGGCCGGCAAGCTCTGATTGAGCCTCTCCATGGCTCGTATTCCCAACTTCTGCTGACGACGAGTCAACCGGCGAAGCCATCTCTCTCTGGTCAGTCACCTGCACCAGTGATGTGAGTGTGCAACGAGGCCAGAGGTCATCGTGTGGTAATGACATGAATACAACAGGGGCCTGGTGACACCGGTGCGACGACTGCCGGCGGACTATGAGCTTGGAGCTGGCTGACTACCGTTCCAGAGCCCGGACACTGCCTAAACTCCCTGCTGTTTTTTCTGCAGCTTGCAGGAGTCTTTTTGGTGGACTGGCCATGTGTAGCGGGAGGGCCAGTTCGGCCCTCCCACCTCGCGATAGCGAGGGGGTGGCTGCAAGCCACCCCTTGCTATCGCGAGGGTTGGCCGGTGGCCAGCCACCCGCTGGCTACCGGCCGGCCGGCGGCCGACCGGCTGGGTGGCCGGCGGCCGGCCACTTGACCGGCCGCCGGCGAGCCATCGGCCGCCGATCGAGCTGGTGGCTCGATCGGCGGCCAGGAGGCCGTGAGGCCTCGAGGGCCGAGGCCTGTGGCCTCGTGCCCTCGTCCTCGCTCGCCCTCCTCGCTTGGGAGAACAAGCGAGTTTGAGGGATAGAGCGAGGAGCGAGGAGCGAATAGCGCACGAGAAAATTCGGCGCGAAATCGCCGATCGTGCCTCGCACGCGACGATTTCGCGCCGACGCGTCAAAACAGAAACTCAAGTTTGTTTAGGATGAACTACGAGTTTCTAAACCGGAAAATTCGTGTAAACTCACGAGTTTGAGGTAAAATCCCCTCGTTTTGGACCCAGAACGAGGGGGTTAGGTAAAAACGGAAATGGGCCTCCGGAGACTCGAAATATTCGAGTCTCCCTGCTCTGGGTCGCTGATGACGATTGCCCCTCAGTCTCGCGAGGGGGGGAAAACCCTTGACGCGGACTGAGAACGCCATTCTGCGAACTCTGACGACGACTTCAGAGCAGGAGCTGGAGATCCAGCCCGTTACAGTGGTTCTCAGAGCGAGACGACCCTCGCGACCAAGGGTTCGACGGAAATGGCGGCTACGACATAGATAAAACGCCGCCGGCAGCTGCAAGCAGCAGCAGAAATGCCAGAAGGGACTACAGCGTCTACACTTCACGGATTGAAGCGCCGTAAAGTGCGTTAGAGAGCTTGAAAAAAGCTCTACTTCGTGGAGACTCTTACTTCTAGCCTCTCTTCACTTCCAAGGGGCTAGGAAGATTTTTGTGGGGCGGGTTGGGAAGTTCCCACCCTCTAAAACCACAAAATCCTCCTCATTTTGAAGGCTCCTTCAAAATCCCTTCATCCAAAAATTGGGACAGCGCCCCTCCCCAAGCTTAGGGACTCTCACGGCCTGAGAGAACCCTAAAAAGAAGGTGGGAGACACCTTGGGGATTTTTGGCGGCTTCCCTAATGCCGCCGGCTCAAGGAGGACGCCGCCAAGGGGCGCGAGACGTGACAAGAAGACGCAACGAAGAGACCAAGGAAGATCAGAAGACAAGAAGACAAGAAGACAAGAAGAAAAGTAGTCTTTTCGTTCTTGACTTTGTACTTGTTTGCCTTCTTGTTCTTTGGCTTAGTTTTGTGAGCGGTACTCACACTCCTTGTCACTCCCTTGCATTATGATTTTCTGTTTTCCTAGATCCTAATTGCTACCAAGCGCAGTGAGTCACGGCTTAGGAAGTCTAGTTCCAAAAACCACGACTTTGTGCCAACGTGGCGGCCTAGGAAAATAGAAATTGAATTTACAATTGCCTCACCGATCGTGAGAGCAAGAAGTTTGTGGGAGGCGATTCCTCCTTAACGTTGTGGGGTGATCCTCACAACAACCTTCACGTGCTAGTTGCATGAGCGACGGGATGGCAAGTGCCGGACCGTCTAGGACCAAAAAGGGCAAGGTGGTGACGGCGTAACCACGCGCTCTCGGCGGACTCCAAGTTTTAAGAGCCGCCGCCGCGAGCACGGTTGCCAACCCAAAGGCAACCGTACCGCCAAGTGTAACCCTACCGCCTAAGGCAACCGACGCCAACCTCGGTGACACCGAGAAGCGTGCGGAGGCCGCAAAGGTGCTCGACGAGCACGTCGACGCGCACATGGGCGACCCCCATGCGACGGACGACGCGATGGAGGAGGATCTTCCGGAGGAGGACCCCGACGAAGAGCACAACGTCGACGATGGCGAAGGCGACAAGGATCGCGACCATCGCCACCATCGTGCGACGAACTCGAGCCGATTGCTCGAGAAGGGCAAGACGCTCGCCGCATCGCTTGAAGCTGCCGATGGTAGCTAGACTGCCGAAAGCAGCAAGGGCGTTGAAAGCAGCCACACGGGAAGTTCCCGCGAGAACGAGCCGGACGACGTTGCCGCGAAGGCAATTCGCGATGACCGTCGTAGGCTCGCGGAGTTTGCTGCCGAGGCCGCAGGTCGACTCAAGATCACCACCGGTGGTGGAGATACGGCACCACTCGGAGGAATGGGGGCGGACCCTCCTTCCTACGATGCGGCCGCAATGGGGCAAGGTAGCGCCCACTCGAGCGTCGTCGCCGACGACAGTCTCTTCCGAAAGGTGGGACTCCTTGGAGGCGTGTACGCGAACCGTACCCTCTTGCACTGGGTAAGGGTGCACGGACAACGCAAGGCCCTGGAGGCTATCGCCGATGCTCTGACGACATCAGAGCTCAAGTTCACGTTCGCCAACCTGCTGGCCCACGTCGGGCAGAGCATCACGGACCTTGACCGTGATCGTCAGCTGCAGCGCCTGGCCGCCCATGAGGCAAGCCGCCGATGCAACGACGTCGACAAGGCATTGTAGAGCGTGACCCAGGTGCGGATGCAGCAGCAAGTGCAGCGTGCCGCAGCTGCGGAGGCCACTGCAGGCGGCAGCGACGACTTGCCTACCTCGACGACTTCGGGGTCGGTCATGAACACGTCCTTCCTCCACAGTGTGGAGATCTTCCGGAAGGGCGTGAAGCTGACCGACTAGCTGAACCGCATGGAGCACGACCTACGTGTCCACAAGGCTTCACTCAGTCAGTGGGGTGACCTTGCCACGACGCGGCTTGAAGACAAACTCTTCAAGTACGTGGTCAAGGAGTGGACTGCGCAGCAGCCGCACCTCGAGTGGCAGCCCATGCCGTGGGAGGCTTTCTGCGCGATCATGCGCAAGAAGTACACCCAACGTGAGGAGGCGCAACGCGCCTTCCAGAAGATCAAGGACTTCAGGCAGCTGGGCAGCTCGTTCGAATCCTACTTGAGCGAGTTCACCGCACTCGTGGAGGAAGCTGAAAGCTTCACCGAGGGCGATGGGACTCAGACGTTCAAGTACCCAGAGTGCATGCTGCTGGAGTACTTGCGTGATGGTCTCGCCAGCGAGATGCTGAAGGAAAAGACCACCACGACAGCCACTGGCCAAGCTTGGACAAGCTGGAGGGCGTTGCGCGACTACATGAGCGAAGAGTGTTCGGCGAACCCGAAACACTACTCTGATGCACAGCCAAACGCACGTGCACATCAGGGTCGCGACATGCGCGTGAACGCTCTAGGGGCTGGTGGGCCAGCCGGACAGCGAGGCGGGGCCAAGGGCAAGCAGCCTACAAACCCTCCAGCCAAGAAGGCTGGTGGACACAAGGGTCCCCACAACAAGCGCAGCCGCGAGAATGACGAGCTGCAGGCGACGCGTGAGCGTCGCAACGTATCCTTCCGCGAAGGGCTCTGCCACAACTGCATGCAGCCAGGCCACTTTAGGGCTCAGTGCCCTGAGGCTGCTGGTGGTGGACAAGAGGCCGCGGCGCTAGCTGCAGCAGCAGCACCTCGTGGGGATGGTGCAGCAGGAGGCCGCGGACAAGGCCGTGGACAGGGTCGCGGTCGCGGCAATGGGCCCGGCCGTGGTAACGGACAGGGCCGTGGGGCGGGTTTTCCCCACCCCTGAGNTGGATCACGAGTGTGAGTTCATGTTTTCAGACGAGGATGTTAAACAATTTGAGTTTTTGACGAGTTCAAATTTCTCTGTTGTTTTCTCCCCTCTCATTGAACCTCATTCTACACTTGCTGATCGACATTGCCCACTAAATCTTGCATCACCAGACGAGATGCATGACCGTACCTGCTTAGTGGTGGCGACACCAACCACTGTGCAAGAGTTGTGTAACACAGTGGTTGAAGCAAATGCCCTCAAAGCGATGAGTTCAATCACATTCGCAGTACCTTTAGTCGACGATTTCGACCCAGTGAAATTTAAAGACTGGAAGGTGCTAGCCAAATTCACACGTGCCCACAAGATGTGGACTCGAGTGAGTGAATCATGGGAGTTGCGACGCCCGTCGTACAGATTCCGTGTTTATCACAAACTCGGCTTACCGTCGTCGAGTCTGTTCACTCGGAAGAGTGGAGGCAACATGACGATGCAGTTGAAAGGACACCTAGCTGGTGCTCCCGTGAACGTACTGGCTGACACTGGAGGGGACGACTCTTTTGTTAGCCTTGGCTTTACCTGACAGGTTGGCCTGAAGTACGAGCCATCGAATGGCGCAGTTGTTGTCGGTGACAACCGTACGGTACCCGTGATCGGTACTTGTAAAGCGAAAATTTGTATTCAAGGGTACACACAGAGTGTCACGTTGAAGGTACTCAACCTTCTTGACCCGTTCGACGTGGTGCTAGGCGATCCCTGGCTTCGTGACAACAAGGCTCTAATGTGCTTTGAATCAAAGCGTTTGATCCTCCGGAAAGGACAACGCCGCTTTACGTTGATTCCGAGTACGGAATTATCACCGACCCGACTCAAAGTCCATGCCAGCTTGTCTGCAATGCAGGTCAAGAGACGTATTCGACAACGTTGTCGATACTTCTTGGCTCAGCTACAGAAAGTGGAGGACGACGTGACGGAAGACACGCCACAAGAGATCAGATCTCTATTGGCGGAGTTCTCGGATGTATTCCAAGACCCACCGACTGGGCTTCCACCAGAAAGACACATGGGCCACACGATTCCGCTGCAACCGGAGGCGACTCCTCCGTTCAGACCCATGTATCGTCTTAGTCCAGCAAAAAGGCGAGAGGCCGAACACCAAATCAAAGAGTACCTTGCAAAAGGATGGATCGAGCCAAGTAGCTCGTCGTACGGTGCGCCAATCCTTTTTGTGAACAAAAAGGATGGTGGTTTACGCATGTGCGTAGATTACCGGGAGGTGTCGTTTGACATCGATGACAAAGTGCTGCTTAGCACTAAAAACCTTCGGTTGAAGTCGCCAGGGTGAAGAAAACTTCTACCGAAGTGGATTGGGCCGTTTCCCATTGTGGCACGCATCGGGCCAGTGCCATTCCGATTGCTCCTTCCGCCGAGTATGAAGATACATGACGTGTTTCATGTGAGCCTGCTGGCTCCATACACGGCAGAAGGAACCGTTCAGCCACCGCCAGCAGTCCTGGCTGCCGACGGCCAATACGAGGTTCTTCGCCTACTCCAGCACCGAGAGCGTACTCTTCGGTCGCGCGTTGTCAGGGAGTACCTCGTCCATTGGGCCGGTTGTGGACCTGAACATAATTCATGGGAGCCCGAATCTCGGTTGCCCACAGGGGTGGTCAACCAGTACTGGAGCGAGCTTGCTGCTCGCACAGATCGACGCGTAGCAAGAGGTACTGCTTGAACGCGGAAAAGTGAACAACATTCCCACAGGGCAGCATTCATGGACAGCGACCATAGGAGGTTGGGGACACCCAACATGGTTGTCGCGCGGACGCTCCAGCCTAAAGGGGGGAGGCCGCTAGCCGTGCTGACCTACAAGCTGCAGCTTAGGTCTACGTACCATGCACGTGTTCATGTTTAGCTGGTGATTGAAATTAGTAATTTTCTTTCACAATGTTGACAACTCACTACCTGGCATTCTCACTTATTGGTCATGAACCGGGACGGTTCATAATAAGTGGGGAGGAATGTAGCGGGAGGGCCAGTTCGGCCCTCCCACCTCGCGATAGCGAGGGGGTGGCTGCAAGCCACCCCTCGCTATCGCGAAGGTTGGCCGGTGGCCAGCCACCCGTTGGCTACCGGCCGGCCGGCGGCCGACCGGCTGGGTGGCCGGCGGCCGGTCAAGTGGCCGGCCGGCCACCCGCCGGCGAGCCATCGGCCGCCGATCGAGCTGGTGGCTCGATCGGCGGCCAGGAGGCCGTGAGGCCTCGAGGGCCGAGGCCTGTGGCCTCGTGCCCTCATCCTCGCTCGCCCTCCTCGCTTGGGAGAACAAGCGAGTTCGAGGGATAGAGCGAGGAGCGAGGAGCGAATAGCGCACGAGAAAAGTCGGCGCAAAATCGCCGATCGTGCCTCGCACGCGACGATTTCGCGCCGACGCGTCAAAACAGAAACTCGAGTTCGTTTAGGTCGAACTACGAGTTTCTAAACCGGAAAACTCGTGTAAACTCACGAGTTCGAGGTAAAATCCCCTCGTTTTGGACCCAGAACGAGGGGGTTAGGTAAAAACGGAAATGGGCCTCCGAAGACTCGAAATATTCGAGTCTCCCTGCTCTGGGTCGTTGATGACGATTGCCCCTCAGTCTCGCGAGGGGGGGAAAACCCCTGACGCGGACTGAGAACGCCATTCTGCGAACTCCGACGACGACTTCAGAGCAGGAGCTGGAGATCCAGCCCGTTACACCATGAGCCCGATTTGCATGTTTTTGCATTGCGTGTCCAACCTTTGATGATGGATGCATACATGTGACCAGTCGTAGCGTCCTTCTTGTGATCTTGCATGTCTAGGTTCAGACGGCGTAACATTCTGACATGTGTGCGCAGAGTTATGGCCAAAACAGTGGTTTTGGGCCGGTTTTAGGAGAGCTCTTGGACCACCGCGTGCGACACCCGCTGTGCGCCGCGGCAGGTATTTATGCCATGGACCTGTCATTTGTCATCTCTCTCTGCAAATGCTATTGAAGCATTCAGACACTTTGCCTTGTGTCCCCTAGCCAAACTCTTGCCGTTGCGTGCACGACTTGTGACTGTCGTCACCGCCTGATCAGGCAATGACGCCTGGTCAACGGGACTGTTGCTAGGAAGCTTCCTTGAATCTTCTCAAGCACAAGGTTATCTACTGGGTCTACAAAAGTACATGTGCCATTAACACTTGGCACCACATCGGGGATGTACATGGATGACTCAACAAGTACCACACTGATCCTTTACTAATCATTCATTCGAAATTATTATCATCAATTCACCCACCACGTGCACCCACACGATCATGGGTTGTCTGGGCAAACCCATCTCCTAATTTTGTCATTGGCTCTCCTACACACAACTATTCTATAGACATGCAATGACCTGCTTCATTTTCGTCTGAATATGGGCATGATCCCACACACATAGATGTGTCTACACTTGCTTTGTTGCCATGTCAGAGTGTGTCAGCGGTCCAACCACGTCTGTCAGACGCCGCCTGGTTTGGCAAGTTAGATCATTGAGCTGTCACGCATCTACCTGTTGTGCTTTGTGCCGTTCCTGTACAGTTTACTGTGACCACTCGGCCGTGTCCATACTCGTGCAGATCCCTGAGGCAGGCGGCCCTGGTGACACCGGCGCGACGACAGGCGGCGGACTACCCGTCTGGAGCTGACCGACCACTGTTCCAGAGCCCCAGATGTCACCGGGACTCCTTGCTGTGCCTTCTATGTCTTGCAGGCGCCTTTCGGCGGACTGGGCATGAGGCCCATTTGCATGTTTTTGCATTTTATACTCGCTGTCAGTCGATGGATGCATGCATGTGACCAGTCGTTGCGTGCGTCTTTTGATTCTGCACGTCTAGGTTCAGACGGCGTAGGATTCTGACATGTGTGCGCAGAGTTACGGCCAAAACAGTGGTTTTGGGCCGGTTTTAGGACAGCTCTTGGACTGCCGCGTGCGACACCCGCCGTGCGCCGCGGCAGGTATTTATGCCCGGGACCTGTCAGTTGTCATTTCTCTCTGCATGTGCTATATTGAAGCATTCTGACACTATGACTTGTGTCTCCTAGCCAAACCCTTGCCGTTGTGTGTACGACCTGTGACTGTCGTCACCGTCTGACTAGGCACTGACGCCCGGTCAGCGGCTGTGTTGCTAGGAAGCTTCTACGCACTTTCTCATGGTATCAGAGCAGTGAGACAGTTCTCACTGAGCTGCGCAGCAGAGACGCAGCAGAGCAGCAGCAGTGAGAGTCACCGCTGCAGCAGATCTTCTGGGACCCGTTGGAGACGGCCGTTCGCCGCCCGCGCACTCCACCCACCACGTGAGATCGCAGCTGCTGAGGTAGCAGCAGCAGCGCGCACCGCCACGCAGAGGTGTGTGGCGGCTGCGGTGCGTGCAGCCGCCACTTCCCCCCCTCACAGCCGCAGCAGCAGCAGCAGAGGCGGCGGCAGCAGCCGCGCAGCAGCAGCGCAGCAGCAGCAGGGCAGCAGCGGCCGCCACAGCAGCATGGCAGCAGCGGCGGCAGCAGCAGCGCAGCAGCGGCGTCGGCAGCAGCAGCGCAGCAGCGGCAGCGGCACAGCAGCAGCAGCGGCATTCGCGGCGGCAGCAGCAGCACAGCAGTGGCAGCAGCAGCAGCGCGCGGCGGCGGCAGCCAGCAGCAGCGCGCGGCGGCGGCAGCCGGCAGCAGCTGCAGCGCGCAGCAGCAGCGCCGCGCGTAGCAGCAGCCGCCGCGCGCAGCAGCAGCGGCAGCAGCGCAGCCGCCGCTGCCACCGCTGCGCACGCAGCTACGCAGCTGCTGCTGCAGCTGACAGCACAGCTGCAGCAGCAGCTGGGCGGAAGCTGCTGCGCAGCTTCCGCGGAGCTGCCGCGCTCCACCGCGTAGCGGCAAAACCGTGACAAGAAAAAAAAAAAAAGAAA
>SZWC01008071.1:9817-21189 GCA_023375785.1 Penium margaritaceum
GCGTGATCTCCATCATGTGGGTTGGCACTGACTTGCAGCGAGCTGATTTCTTGACGAAGGCACTTGCACGCGGAAAGTTCCTGGTGGCCATTCGTTCTGTTGGGCTTCGTCCCGTTCGTGACAGTGGTTGAGTGTGGGATGTACGTTGCCGTCTCATCTGTCTGTGTCACTCACTATGTGGTTGTACCAGTGCTGCACGCATATGGACATGCGTACCATCGGGTCATGGGGGAGTGTTGTGATTTGTGCCGTTTCTGTACAGTTTACTGTGACCACTCGGCCGTGTCCATACTCGTGCAGATCCCTGAGGCAGGCGGCCCTGGTGACACCGGCGCGACGACAGGNGGCGGACTACCCGTCTAGAGCTGACCGACCACTGTTCCAGAGCCCCAGATGTCACCGGGACTCCTTGCTGTGCCTTCTACGTCTTGCAGGCGCCTTTCGGCGGACTGGGCATGAGACCCATTTGCATGTTTTTGCATTATATACTCGCTGTCAGTCGATGGATGCATGCATGTGACCAGGCGTTGCGTGCGTCTTTTGATTCTGCACGTCTAGGTTCAGACGGCGTAGGATTCTGACATCTGTGCGCAGAGTTACGGCCAAAACAGTGGTTTTGGGCCGGTTTTAGGACAGCTCTTGGACTGCCGCGTGCGACACCCGTCGTGCGCCGCGGCAGGTATTTATGCCCTGGACCTGTCAGTTTTCATTTCTCTCTACATTTACTAAGCTATTGAAGCTTATGAGACTTTGCGCGTCTCCCTAGCCTGATCCTTGCTGTTTCTTGCACCTGCCTGCTTGCTAGTGCGTCAGCTGACTGGACAGTGTCGCCACGTCAGCAGCAGCAAGGCTAGGAAGCTTCCTAGAAGTTTCTCATGGACTGGGTTCAGGGTGGGGTTTAGGAAACAGTTATTCCTACAAGTGTATTGAGCATGAAATGCTAGTGGAGGGATTGGGGAGATATCCCCACTGTATGCATGCCATGGATCAAAGCTCGTGGCACTTGAAAGCTTAGAGTTACAAGAGTCAGTCTTAGTTTTGTGCTAGAAACGAGCGTAAGTCCACACCGGTGAGGGTGACTCTCGGATGTGCGTCACCCACACCGAGATCACACCGCCGGCTGGGGTTCAAGTCTGTCCTCTTGGCGAATACCAAGGGCGGCTACTCATCATTGCACAGGAAGAACCCCGGCGAGTTGGCCCGCTAAAGACCCGCACCCGGGAACGAAAAGAGACTATCCCAGCAACCCACAAGCGAACCTGAAGATTGGATTGGCATCCGAATGTGTCAAAGGGCTAGAGCGCCCCATAAGAAAAAAAAGATTGAGAATTTCTTGTGACAAACATCAAGCGGTCATTGGTCATACCTTGGGTGCGTGCTGCTCTGACACAGAGTATGACCTTCACATGGATGGCTCCCATTTTGTGGGCCTAAGCTCTAGCGCATTCACAACACTCAATCTCCTCTAAATGAGTGAGATAGTGTGCATGTGGAGCAAGACAAGAGGGAATTACAGGTGTGATGGGCCCGTTGTTGTGTGTGTCATACACGGCTTACGGTGACCCCTCGGCTCATGTCCATTCACGTGCAGATCCCTGAGACTGGTGACGGTGACAGAAGACCGGCGGCCGGCGACGACGGGCGCATAGACGACTCTCGTATTTTTTTAGATTCGTGCGGTGGGACAGCACATAGGCATGCAGCCTATCAGGATGTAGATCTCGTCGATGCGGCCGTTCTGGTTCAAACGGCTTGTCGTTCTGACGTGTCTGCAGGGAGTTATGGCCAGAACTGTGTTTTTGCCACTGTTTTGTCCTGCTAGAAAACATCGCTCTTGTGCGCCGCGTGTGTGTGCATCCACTAGGTCCGTGACACTATTGAGGTTGTCCAGGCCACAGTTGTCACTTCTTCTTCACAATGCAGTATTTGCAGCTTCTGACACTTGTACTTGTGTCCCTAGCCAACCCCTTGTTGTTCTCACCTCCACCTGTGTGTGCTAGTGAGTTAGCTGGCCGGCTTGTACTGCAGCGCCAGTGACAGCAGTGTTAGGAAAATGTCCGTCATGGTATCAGAGCAGCAAGCCAGTGTTCGCATAGCTGCGTAGCAGAGGCGCAACAACCGCAATAGCAGTGAGCGACCACAGCTGTTGCCCTGAGTAGCAGTAGCAGCACCGCACCTTGTCTCGGCAAGAGGTCCTGGGAGGACCCACCACCGTTCTGACCGTTTTTTTAAGAAATGCGCGATGTTTCCGCGGCCGTTCCGTGGTAGCAGCAGCCGCTCCGCGGATACTCCGCCGTGCTCCGCGGTGACGAGGTCACCACAACGGACACGGCAGCTTCGCGACCGCAGCAGAACCCGCCGACAGTGCTGCGGATCCACCGCGGTCGCACGCGGCATTCTGAAATCGTCACTCCGCGGCGACGGTACCGCGGCAGATCCGTGGTGCTCCACGAATCCGCGGTGTTCCACCACAGCAGCTCCGCGGCGGTTCTGGAACACGCCGGCGGTGCTCCACGGTGGTTTCGCCATCGCGAGTCCGTGGAAGTTCCGCAGTGGTTCCGCGGTCGTCAGTCGCGGCAACCACGCGGTGGTCGCGGAACACACTGACGGAGGTGTCCCGACAGTTCGCGACACCTCGACGTGTTTCGCATAGACGCGACCATGGTGGCTGCGCGACCGCGTCCAGCCCGAGTTGATCCGCGGCAGTCCGCGGAACTCCCGTAGTGAAGTATACCGCGGAGGTGTTCCGCGGAGGTGTTCCGCGAAGGCGTTCCGCGAAGGTGAGGTTCCGCGGTGAGGTGTTCCGCAACAACAACAAAAAAAAGGGGAAAGGGGGGGAACCGGCCATCATGCCGAAGCTCACCCCCTCCAGCGCCGCCACCGACGCAGCTGCCAAGGGCAGCACTGTCAGCGGCCAACGCTGGCCGCCGCCATCTTCACCACAACGGCAGCAGCAGCAGCAGTAGCAGCAGCAGCAACCGCAGCAGCAGCTGCAACCGTAGCAGCAGCAGCAGCAGCAGCGGCAGCAGCAGCCACCGCAACAGCAGCAGCAGCAGCGGTCGCTGAGCCCGACGACATTGGCGCTCCAAGTGCGAGAGCTGGCTGACCTACAGGCAGAGAGCCGCAATACTTTGACGAGGCAGGTCGCTGAGCTGCAGGACCTGATCAGGGGCTTACTACCTCAGCAGCAGCAGCAACCCCAGCAGTAGCAGCACCGTCCGTCCGCTGACCAGAGCGAGGACCACCTCGCCGACGGCGGTAATGCTGATGAGGTCGCGGAGAACCTCTCCGACTCCGGAGAGGAGGGCAAGGAAGAGCTGCTGCGAGCACGCCTCATCCGCCTGGAAGCGCGCCGCAGAGCGCGTGAGGCCAATGTCGCCCTCCAGGGCACCACCTCCAGCACCGACACTGGCCCGAGCTCATCTCGCCGCCCTCTGAGCTTTGAGGAACTGGCTCTGCGGGCCCGCTTGGGTAAGGGGGTTGCCTCCTCTATGCCCGGCTCCGCAGTGGCTTCGGCCGTCGCTCTGCTGACGGTCAAGCCACCCAAGTGGTTTGAGTCGGACCCACCATTCTTCCGGACTGGGAACGACTTCAAGTCTTGGGAACCGCGCTTCCTGGAGGTGGCCGGCATGGATGTAGCGAACCGCGCTCGCCGTAGAACTGCTTCAGGTGCAGTTGCCGCCGTGTCCTCAACCCCGCCATCTACAACGACAACGACACCAGCTCAGGGGAAGAAGGGCCGCAAATCATCAGTTGGTCGTTCCAGCAGCGGGACAAGCAGCATCACCAGCACGAGCACAGGCAGCATCAGCCGCAGTAGCAGTGGCAGGAGCAACAGCAGCAGCTCCGGCAGCAGCTACCGCAGCAGCAGCCGTGGCTCCGGCAGCACGACAGGCCGCCGGTTCGTGTGCTTCAATTGCGGCGCGGACCATCGCTACCCAGACTGCACTCGCCTGACCGGCCGCCCATTGGACTTGGCCAAGGTCACGCGCGGCCTGCAGCAAGTGCACGAGGCGCGCGTGCGCCAGACGACCAATGCGACCGCCCGCTCGGCCGCAACTACTGCAGCCACCCCAAAGCATCCTACCACCACAGCAGTCTCCTCCACTGACCCTTGCGACCAGGCGCTCGCCGACCGCGACAGGACGATTGCCGAGCTGCACCAGCTTCTCGCCCTTCGCTCATCTCAGGGAGGTGTAAGTGTGTTGACTGAGCTGGGAGGTTCTATTGCCTGTGGACTGTCTGTGTCGTTGCGTGGTGATGCTTGTGGTGGTCCCCATGTCCAGCCGTGTGCGCGTGACGGACCTGATGATGTATCTTGGCTGCGTGCCTCTCATCTGCACTCTGCTAGTCGCCTTGTCGAGCGCCCTGCTGCTGCGCCTTGTTCAGTCACCGAGTGCCACGTCACCCCATGTACACGTGTCACTGATGTCACCTGGGTTGTTGACTCTGGTGCCACTCATCACATGACGTGTCGACGTGACGTCTTCGTCGTCTTGCATCCTATCGGCACTGTTCACTCTGTCCGCACTACAGCTGGCCATGAGGTCCCTCTCCAGGGTGTTGGGGTTGTATAGTTCACCGGACCCGCTGGTCCCCTATATATCTCCGACGTCCTCTTTGTCCCTGATCTGGAACTCTGCCTGCTGTCTGTCCGTGCATGCACCAAGATTGGCCTGAGTGTCATGCACACAGATGCCGATGCTTGCATCTTTGTGCGCGAGATCGAGGAGACCGTCCTGAGTGGGACGATCGTCGATGATCTGTATCATATCTCTGGGTCCTTTGGAAGTGTCCCCCCCTTGTCTCCTTCTCCCACTGCTCGTGTTTTTGCCGTTGGTGCTCTGTCCCCCGAGCACCACCGTCTCCTGCATCGACGCCTCTGCCATGTCCACCTGGGGGCTGTCAACAGGCGGATTCGCACTCAGCCTGCTCTCGGTCTTGATGCGGCGTCCTTCAAGGCGCCACCCACGACCGACAGTTTGTCCTGTGCTGAAGGCAAGATGCACCGGTCCACCTATCCTGTGTCTGTCTCCAGGGCTCGTCGGCCCTTGGAGCTTGTCCACTCTAACCTCATGTGTCCGCTCCCTGTCGAGTTTCAGGAGGACCGCGGCCGCTATGTCCTGACAATGATTGATGAATTCACGTGCATGCGCTGGGTCTACAGTTTGCGTCAGAAGAGCAATGCCGCCGTTGCTTTCCGCACTTTACTGGTCATGGCGGAGCGCCAATCCCCCCACCGCCTTCAGACCTTTCGCTCTGACTGTGGCGGCGAGTACCTCGGTGACATGGCCCGCTCCTTCACCGAGTTGGGTGTCTTCCACAACCTCTCCGCTCCCGCCACCCCTCAGAAGAATGGTGTCTCAGAGGGTTGGAACCGCACCATGGAGGATGCGGTCCGCGCCATGTATGCGGACAGCGCCATGCCCGAGGCCTTTGCCTTTGAGGGCATGGCGTACATGACCTGGGTCTGCCCACGGCGCCCTCCCAGGTCACCGCATGCCCTACGAGCTGTGGTACGGGCGACACGTGGATCTGTGCCTGGCCCGTGTCTTGGGCTCCCTTGCTTGTGTCTGGTTCACACGAGAGCAGCAGGGGAGCAAGCTCTCTCTGCGGGGCCGCATCTGCACCTTTGTCGGCGTCGACCCGCGGTCGAAGGCCTGGCAGTTCTGGGACCTTGAGCGACGCCGCATCATCGAGTCCCGTGACGCTCTCTTCTTCGAGCATCTCGCCTTCCGCGACCTTGCTCGCATCCACGCTCTGCATTCTGCTCATATCCCTGGGTGTGCCGGACCCCGCAGTGTGGGGGAGGTTCCTGTCACGGTTGGCCCAGTGCCCCTGGCCAGTATGGTCCCTCCGTCGCCGACACCCCCGGGGCCATCCCCAGAGGTTGTGCCCATCGCCACCCCCAGCCCCGTCCCATCTGCGACTCGCTCCTCCGCCCCCGCCTCTCCGCTTCCGCCCGTGTTTGAGCCCGCGTCTGAGCCTGCTCCTGATCCCGCGTCGGAGCCTGCGTCTGAGGCCCTGCCTGATCCTGCGTCCGTGTCCGTGCCCAACCCTGAGCCGACTCAGCCTCCAGCCGAGGACGTGCCTGCGTCTGCCGTGGGACCGTCCCCCGCTGCTGAGGCCACACCTGCCGCTAGGGGTACGCCTGCCGTGCGGTCCACACCATCGTGTGAGTCGGCAGAAGCCACTACTCCTGTCACATCGGACCTCTACACACGGGCTCCCGGCGGACGCCTCCGCCCTCGCTCCGCACACATTATCGTCAATGGTGACCGAGGCACAAAGGCCCTCGGCCTGAGTGCTCACATTCTCACTGAGGTTCACCCTGGCTCTGCCACCGGCATGGCACTACTTGCTCATGAGTGCGGTCTCGCTCGAGACGCCGCTGAATCCAGCAGCAGCAGCGACGGCAGCAATAGCAGCGTGCAGCAGCAGCAGAAACGACGACGACAGCAAGTAGCAGCGACGGAAGCAGCAAGCAGCAGCAACAACAGCGGCGGTAGCAGCAAGCAACAGCAATAGCAGCCGTGCAGATCAGTAGCAACAGCAGTAGAAGCAGCAGCAGAAGTAGTAGCAGTAGCAGCAACCGTAGCAGTTGTACCTACTGCTGACGAAGCGAGGAGGGCTTCGCAGCCCTCCTTTGAGCCCCCCCCCCCCACCTCTAAGGAGCCCCCTTAAGAGGGGACCCCTCCGAGGGGGGTGTTGGCTCGCCGAGCCTCCCCTCTCGAGGGGGCCCTCGGAGGGCTCAGTCGACCCCCTCCGAGGGGCCCCTCGGAGGGGCCCGTCGGCCGACCGACGGAGGGGCCGACGACGGAGAGGAGCGGACCCCCCCTCCCCCCTCATGCNCCTTTGAGCCCCCCCCCCCCACCTCTAAGGAGCCCCCTTAAGAGGGGACCCCTCCGAGGGGGGTGTTGGCTCGCCGAGCCTCCCCTCTCGAGGGGGCCCTCGGAGGGCTCAGTCGACCCCCTCCGAGGGGCCCCTCGGAGGGGCCCGTCGGCCGACCGACGGAGGGGCCGACGACGGAGAGGAGCGGACCCCCCCTCCCCCCTCATGCCACTCGCTCACTCGCTCACTCTCTCACTTGGTCACTCACTTGCTCAGCGAGCGAGCGAGCAAGCATTGCACGGGAGGGAGGACCGGACAGGCCGGACACCCCCGACCCGCCCTCCATCCCCTATTTTCTCCATTGCCCCAGATTAGGGGCAATCGAGAAAAGGGGGGATGAGAGGGAAAAAATACAAAGGGGGTGCACCTGTAAGCGAGTGGAAAAGAGAACAAAAAAACCAAAAAGAGGGGGCTGAGGGTGAGAAGAAGGGAGAGAAACAACAAAAAAAAGGACATTGAGGAAAATAAAATCGTAGAACTACTGCTGCAGCAGCAATACCAGCTTTCGTAGTAGTAGTAGCAGTGGAGGACGAGGGGTAGTTGCAGCTCCATTTGCAGTCCCTCCATCCCCACCGACAGCGGAGTATCATCGGCGACGATTTCTTTTTCAAGACGCATCATGGACGAGCGTATCCCTGGGGCTCGTGGATTGGTACGCACAATTCACTCCATAGGATCAACGGTGGAATCGAGTTAGTGCATCTCCGAGGGCTAGGTCGTCTACCACATGGAGCAGCAACCACACCTGTCGCTGCCACCCATTCTGTTCCTGGAGCAGTCTTTGCTCCATTAGTGATAGCAATATTAGTAGCCGCAGCTCGCCAGACTCCATACTCCGGGCGTACTATGATAGTGCAGCTCGCCCAATCTGCTCACGTTTTATGACCCTGATGCCGTGACCTCTGGGAGTGACAGTACCAACTGGTCTCATCCTCTCCAGCGGCTTGGTATTTACCACCGGGAGTAGGTGCCCTCGGCACCTATCCATCGTCCAGTGCACGACATGAGTGCGGAGACGTCTAAGCAGGCGCCCTGCGCGTTTTCCTGCTACTACTGTGGTGATGGATGTCATGGTTGACGTCGCTGCTGGACTTGCCCTCCCAGCTGGCATCCACCTTGGCTTCAGCCTCGTCCGAGCATGCGTCCTCCATAGCATGCGGATCTGCCAGTGTTGGTAGATCCCCTAGCTTGACCTCTCGCAACCATATTCGCCAAGATCCACGGGCTGAGGCAGATGGTGCAGCGACTTTTTGACCTCGTTGTCACCGAGCGTGCTTCTGCTACTCATTCGTCAACGGCCTCCTTGATCCCATCTCCTTTATCATCTCCTCCTCCCTCATCCAATGGTGCCCCTTCAGCTCTACCTGTCAACCAGTCCCAGGCTACCACCATCCTTTCGATCCTCCACTCTGCTGCGACCACGACACCACCTCGCGATGACATGTCTTCAGGCATTCGTTCCATTCGTGTGTCTTCGCGGCGTCGGTGTCAGCGCTCCGCACGCCGTGCTCGGTCTGGTTTTGATACATCCTCCACCTCCTTGGCTTCCATTGCTGTACCTGTTGAGGAGGAGTGTGGTCACCGCGCATTGCGTGTTGTGACCGTAGCGACAGGATCCGCATTCGCGCTGGGCCGTGGTGCCCGAGCGTCAGCTCAGGCAGATTCACACAATACGGTGACAACACATGACGTGGAGTCTAATCCCGATATGGCGTTCATGGTAGAGACTTGCGTGTCATCGAGCTCGACTTCCACGTAGCAGCAGGTTACATCAGGAGTAGCACAGGCACGAAGTCCTTGGGTAGTGCCACTCGCGGCTCCGACCGGTGGCGGCCGGGCGGTGGCACAGGAGTCCCGCATAGATGGGGATGCATCTACTGGACTTTTGGGGGAGAGTGTGTAGTAGACTCACACCACTCTGGCGGAGGTTGGAGTACTTGGGACGTGCATGTCATCGAGGTCAACATCTATGCCGGGGCAAGAGCTGGATGTTCTGCAGCAGCATGTTGCATCAGGAGGAGTGCAGGTCCCACATGCCTGGGAAATGCCACTCGCGACTCTGGCCGGTAGTGTCCTGGCGGTGGCATAGGAGTATCGTGCAGATCGAGATGCCCTATATGGATTTCCGGGAGCGTTGGCGCACGACACTCACACCATCCCAATAGCGGTCGCAGTGCATGAGCAAAGTCGCCCGGCTGGTCTTTTAGAGGTTGAGGCATTCTTGAGAGCAGCAGTTCTGAGAGATGGCATTTGGATGTGCTACAGCAGACACAGAAGGTTCCACCATGTCATTTGCGCTACCTGAGGACTAGCTTCTGCGTGAGTAGTCGTCCATGTTCCCAGAGTCTACGGGTTCCCGTACACATGATGGAGCAGCGACACACATTACAGAGTCAGATGGTGGTCCTCACTCCATTATCGAGCAGGTGGCAGTGACCAGCCTTTCCGGCAAGACGGTGCCTGGACGCCAGCTACGCTTGTTGGTCGCCTTGACCAGCATTGTTGAGCTGGAGTCTCGCAAACCTGTGTCCACCACGGTGGCAGTCGAGGACAGTGGAGCAGATCTGTACACGCGGATGGAGTCACCTCGTCAGTAGGAGTTGAGTTCTACCCTCTTATGTTCACCTGTTGGTGACCGTGATGATCACATCGAGGCTGAGAGTGTCAGTACCTGCACGGACGACATTTCCACATGCTCCACGGAATCTGAGGACTCCTCCTTCTCCTTCTCTCTCATCATGCAACTGCTCATTGCTCCTTGTATGACAGACACGAGCTGTGGTGTGGATGTGACACCTCCAACTGCATCCAATGTTCCAGTGTCTCAGCACATTGCGAGTTTGGTTGACCCCCAGGTACATGCAGCAGTACCAGCTCCATCGTCTTCAGCTACGGAGATGCAGATGGAGCTGTACTCACGAGTTCCGTACTATGCATGTACATCATCCAGTGAGGCAGACATAATCCTATGCGAGGCAGACATGGGTCATCTCCACATATCCGAGGCAGATTACGCTGACATGAAGGAGCTTGTAGTGATGCTGCAGCAGGAGGTGATGGCAGCGTGTGAGTGATTCTGAGAGGAGGGGAGCACCAGTACTATCGGCATGAGCTTTCCACTACCAGGATCTCACACACCCATACTCAGGAAGGATCTTGTAACAGCTTCGAGTATGACATTCGATGGAGACACTACCACAGGAGAGCTGAGCGTGCATTCAGTTTCCACCATTGTCATTCCTTTTGACTCTATCATTGCTCCTCCTTCTGCTGCTTCCATCACGCACATTCATCCACCCGACTATGCTGCTCCATCGTCACCTTCCTCTATGAGTGGTGATCCGGTTTGTCGCTCCCGCCCTCCTCTTCTGGCAATACACCCCTGTGCCTCAGGGTGCTCTATCCCGCCTCGGAGGCCAGCTCCGCCACTTCATCCACGCTTGCATGTTGCACGCCCATTCCCCTTCCTCCGGCGTACGCACATGCATCGCAGTAGAGCGGAGAGAGGAGAGACTGTGAGTTGGGACCGTTGGCAGTCACGCGAGGACTGGTACACTCCAGGTGATGCAGGGGCGAAGTGAGGAGTCGTAGCCGGTGACACCACTTTGTCTTTGAGGGTGGGAGCCGACTCGTACTTGACAGTGGGAGCTGTCTCTACATGATCAAAAGACCACATGATTCATCGCCCAGGATCTGTTCAGCTACGGCATCAGCATCTCCATCGAGGACATTGAGGCCAGGTTCATCTGGCCAGGGGGAGTGTTGTGTGGACCTTGACCTGACGCACCGTCATGGGAGATGCATGGCGAGGGGTCCATGCTGTGCTATGACCATACTACAGCAGCCACCGTGTGGCTCATGCCACGTGCCTACATAGCTGCAAGTGTATGGTAGCACTCTGTTGGTCGAGACCCGGACATTTGGCCAGTTTTACCAGTGTCACGAGGAGACCATGTGATCGTGTGTCTTGGTGCGTGACCATACTGCGTGTGGCATGTGCATGCCAGCTGGTTTTCTCATAGTGGTCGAGACCTAGACACGTGGTGAGTTGCACCCGTGTTACGAGGAGACGCACTATGATCCTGTGTGTTGATTGATGGTTCTATTCTGGTTGGCATACAAACACATGTTGGATTGCTCGTAGTGGTGGAGACCCGGGCACTGGTACCGCCGGTGTCACGAGGAGACCCTCTTGCCGTCTGACATGTGTATGATGTGCATTACACTGGTTTGTGTGCGTGTGCATGACTCTTCTCATGGTCTAGACCCGGACACTTGGTGTGATGTCCCAGTGTCGTGAGGAGACCTTAGATGGACAGCAGATGTGTGTGTGTGTGTGGTTGATCGGTGTAGACCAAGGTTTTGCATATGCTGTTGTTCTGTACCTCAGCTTATGTGTGTTCTGGCGTTGACGGCCATGTCAGCCAGGGGGAGGGATGGAGGTAGGGAGGGAGGGAGGGAGGGAAGGAGGGAGGGAGGGA
>SZWC01008071.1:21326-43206 GCA_023375785.1 Penium margaritaceum
TGTGTGTTCTGGCGTTGACGGCCATGTCAGCCAGGGGGAGGGATGGAGGTAGGGAGGGAGGGAGGGAGGGAGGGAGGGAGGGAGAGAGAGAGAGAGAGAGAGAGAGAGAGAGATGAATCCATGGGAGATGCCATGTGAGGTGAATTTGGGTCCGAGTAAGTGGGAGAGTGGCTCGGAGGAGAATCAGTCGACCGGACCAAACCCGAGGGTGCATCAGAGACAGGGGAAACAGAAAAAGGCAGTAGAGAACCTCCTTTAAGCGAGAGATTGGTGCAAGAAGGGAGGGAGACAACAGAAGAGGAAAGACACGTTTGAACACATCTTCAAAGAAAACAGCGTCACGGGACTCTATGACGGGGTGTTGAGTGGGGTCCTAGAAGCGCAATGCTTTGAAACAGGTAGAGGCACCCAGGTAAACACAAAGATGAAAATGAGGCAAAAGCTTACATCATGGTCATCAGGTTGTCAAACAGCAGCAACAAAGTCCTAGACTCGAGCAAGACGCAAATTGGCACGACAACCAGTTCATCGCTCAAATGGACACGAAGAGGGGGTGGGCCGTGAGGAACACGGTTCCATACCAAAGCCATGTAGGACATGGCTTCAAAGGTGAAGATGGGTGATTGGTTGAAAGGCAAAAGGGGAGAGTGCACCCCATCAGCAAGTGTGCGGTTCCAGTGTTTGGTGGTGGTCATCAGCTACATGGACAGTGACTGGGACTGGAGCCCTGATGGGCGCAGCCAGAAAGGTTATGTGTTCTTGCTGGGTGGAACTGCTGTGTCATGGCACAGTGGCATGCAAGGCTTCATTGCGCGTAGCTCCTCATTGGTATGGCATTTTGCTCTGGAGGTTGGGTGTGCCAAGGCGGTGTGGTTGCAGTGCTCGTTTTGTGAATTTTTTGTGTCCATGCCTTCAATCATTCTGCGCTTAGAAAAAAAGAGTCCACTTGCCATTGTTGAGAAAACTAGTGTGTTTCATGCACGCACAAAGCGGGCCGTCTTCTTGACTTCTGGCGCATGGAAAGTTCATGGTGGCCATTTGGGTTGTTGGGCTTTTCTCCTTGCCTCAGCGGAGTGTGTGCATCTGGATAGTTGAGCATCTCGTTGCACACTTGTGTCAGTTTTTTACACGTATGGATATGCGCACGACGGGGTCATGGGGACTGTTGTGATGTGAGCCATTCCCATATGTACATACAGTTAACTGTGACCACTCGGCCATGTCCATGCACGGGATCCCTGATGCAAACCTTGCTGACGCCAAAGCATCATTAGGTTGTGATCCTCTCGTACACAGCTGCAAGACAGCTGCCACGGCGTCCCGGAGACTTGCAGGGATACTCTACCCTTTTCTGCAGCCTATAGGATTTTCTCCATCTATTGACCTTGGACCCGATTGCACATTTTTTCTTTGTGGGTTCACAGGTCGATGCCGGTCCTATAAATATGTGTATTCATAGCACCTGGCTTGAGACTCTGTATTGGTAGGTTCAGATGGTCTTGCATTCAGATGTCTATGCACTAAGTTAAAACCAAGATAACAGTGTAAAGCAGGTTTTTTGGGTAAACAGACCCTAGCATGTGCATCACCTGCCGTGCGTCGCGGTATATATTTATTCTGTGTGCTTCTGAGTTGCCGTTTATCTCTACAAAGTCAAGCTATCAAAGCTTATGAGACTACGTGCGTCTTCCCTAGCCAAATCCTTGCTGTTCTTGTACCTGCATTGCATGCTAGTGTGTCAGCTGACTGGACTACGTTTTCACATCATCGGCAACAGACTAGGAAGCTTCCACACATCTTCTCAGGAATCAGCCAAGTGGCGCTGCCATCGGAAAAGCTAAAATCAAGAACCCAGCAAGACCGGCGACCAATGATCAGGCAATCACAGACCGTGTATCATGAAACCATTGGAAGACGAGAAGTCCATACCTTGGTGATCAAGTGTTGTGACTGACAGGGGGCTGAGTTTGAGGGTGGGCATGAAGAGAACATGAGATAAGTACAAGGAACCACTGGGACCAAAAAAACTGAGGACACCAATGCCTTGAATGGCGAACGACCGTCCCAAACCAGCGTACACAAATCTATCTGAGCAGACTGGGTCAAGGGTGACAAACGACTCACAATGAGGCGTCATGTGATGGGTGGTCTTGGATGCAATGAGCCAGAGTCCGAACAAGAGTGGAGTGCAATTGAATCATGGAAATGCTCAAATGGGAAAGATACATCAGATCAACCACAAGCAACCATGCATCGGGGAAAGGAAACGGACTGCCAGGTGTTGATCCAGGGGACGGTGTCACGCAAGGATCCAAGAACGAACCCCGAAGACACGCCAGGAAGGGCTCCATCGGACTGGCATCTGAAACTTTGAGACCTGCCAAAAACACTCTCACATTCATGATCAGAAGCATGGAGGAGGTACTGAAGGGACTGCTCCAGCTGGTGTGCATCAGCATTGGAATGCAGTGGGCCAGGGGAAGAAGACAGCATTGAATTATAATGATGCTTGTTCTCCGAGCACCACTGTGGCAGAACCCTGTAAGGATGAAGGCGGTGTGGTTTATGCTGGCTGCTTCTCCCAGGACGACTGGGATGGCGGTGTTGGACTGATGGGCTTGAACTGTGTTAGGCAAAGAGGAGGCGCTGGACGCACTCTTCCCCTTGGCCTTTCCCTTGCCTTTGCCCTTCTTGCCCTTAGTGACCAGTGTAATCCAATGGCAGGTGAGAATGGACAGGGTCAACTGTGGCGGGTGCAGCTGGGAGTGTGGGAGCACAGGAAGCTCGTGTGTGGTGCTTAAAAATGACGTCCCACAGTGCACCGACCCTGACTGGAGAGCAGGAAAGAACCGGCTCGGCAGTAAGCCGTTGCAGCTCAGCGGTAAGAAGCTACAGCTCAGCGGGCCGGACATCAGAAAGGAGGTCTGCCAACTGGGAGATGAGGCCGTGGATGATGATGTGATTGGCAGGGAGCTGTCCGGGGGCAGCGTCGCCAAGTTCACATAGTAGAAAAGGGCTGTGGCTCCTGTAGATGTCAGCACTCTTAGAACACATGATTAGCGTGTTGAAGCAAACAGTCAGCTGACTTTGAGAAGCTTGACCGGTCACTGTCGAGCGACGGTGGATGAGAGACCAAGCCTTAATGGGGGGTCCCACAAGTGGGGTTGGCATTGTGGGTCCCAACCTCCTTGGTGAGGTGCTGCAGTCTGGCAGTGATGATTGCCTACACAGCTAGCGTGGATTCAGACGGCAGGTTAGTGAACGTCAAAGCGGTGTCGGACATGAAGTAACACCCCCGCAGGCTCTTGCCCTCAATCCAGGCACTGAACTTGATCTCACAGGTTCAGAACTGGATGAGGCCGTTGGCAAAGGGGGACGGGAGAGTGTAAAAGTCACGTTGTCGAGGTGGAGGTGGTGCTCCCACGCAGGGAGTGGCAGAAGCACCAAAGGCATTGGCACCTAAGGCGGTGTCAGCAGCAGCCTGTTGCTGATGCTAAGGAAGATGTACGAGCACCTTGGATGCAATTTCATCTGCGAAGTAAGTGTGTGATGTCGCCTCAACCAAGCATGCCTCTTGTGTTGCAACTGCTTTGTTGTGCACATGCCTAAGCTCCGCTTCCAGCTCAACAATGGAGACATCCTATTCCACCATCCTAATGAGGAGGATGGAAAAAGAGGGATTCAAAGATAAAGTGCTAAATATTGGCTCCCTGAACCATCATCAAAAGGTGTGCTACATCCACAAAGTGGCAGTATGTGGGATTGGCCAGGATGTGCTGCTTCAAAAAGAGAAGCAGTGACGGAGGCAAAAACAGTGGCGCCGGTACAGAATATTGACACTGTTAAGCTAAAGATCACGGTCAATATTAACCACTGTGTTCAACTTTAGGAATAACACGAAAAAAAGAAGAAGAAAAAAACACAAATAGTGTCTTTTGGGGTGCATTGTGTTGTGTTGCAACAGAGATAGAGAGCAAGATAGGTAAGGCGGCTTCACAGGCACCGGGGGCTATTGTAGAGGAGGTTGTGGCAAGAGACAAAAAAATTGCAATAAGCTGGCAGGTGGTGTTAGCACTAGTGTGTGCTTCAGTAATATAGAAAGCTTCAGTAGCGTCTCCTTGTGGCAGTTGGACCACTGTGACATCCTACGAGCGTAATGTTCTAGTTGTAGCATTTGATGTAGCGCAGATGGCTAATGCTAATATGGTGAAGGTGGTAATTAAATGAGCAAGGAAGCGAGACAATACGACAAGAGTGAGGCTAAGAATTGTAAACAGTCAAAGCACCAAGAGTGGAAGTGTTGGGCAATGATGACGTAATGCTTCACTAGCAGTTGCGTACATACCAACGTGGACAAACTAAGGCTGTGGGACAGAAGATGCAGCCTCATTGGCTGCCGCACTGGCATACATGTGAGATGCTGCCGATGCTCCCAGACTTTTTTGCTTACGGCTCCTCAGCCAGCCAATGCTCGCCAACACTGCTGTTGATGTCACTGCTTCTGAAAATGCTGCTGCTGTCACTGCTGCTGCTTCTGCTGTTGCTGCTGCTGCTGCTGCTGCTGCTGCTGTTTCTGCTATTAAAATAGTACAGCAGCTCTTGCTCCTGATGCCGTCACTGCTGTTGATTTTGCTGCTGCTACTGTTGCTCCTACTACTGCTGCTGCTGCTGCTGCTTCTGTTGCTACCGGATGCTTTGGCCGTCGGGGGCTGAAGCAGCTGGCTGCTCTTTTGTGTGCTTCTTTGGCAGTAGGTGGTTGAGGCAGTTGAAGATTGTGTAAAATGCGCAAGTGGATGCTTTTGCTGCTGGCTGCTCTGGCAGTCAGTAGCTTCGGCAGCTCACTTCTTCTGCTGCTGGCTGCTTTGGCAGCCATAGGCTGAGGGACCTGGAAGGAAAAGCAAAGTGCAGATGCACAGCTCCAGCTGCTACTGCTGGATTTCTAGGCAGCCAGCTGCTGCTGCTACCTGTTGCTGCAGTGACGGGTAGTTAAGGCGGCTGGCAGCTGCTTCTGCTGGCTGCTTCCGCAGCCGGTGGCTTACCGCTGTTGCTTCTGGCTTAGGCAGCTCACTGCTGCTGCTAATGATGTTTTGGCAGTTGGCCGCTAAGGCAGCTAGAAGGGACGCAGATGCGTGGATGTGCAGGTGTGTAAATGTGCAAGTACTGCTGTTGCTGGTTGCTTTGGCAGCCAGCTGCTACTGCTGACTGTTGCTGAGGCAATGGGCAGCTCATGCAGTTGGCAGCTGCTGGTGCTGGCTGCTTTGGCAATCAGCAGCTTTGGCGACCAGCTGCTGGTGCTGCTTTCTGCTTTGGCATTTAGTGACTTCTACAAGAGGCTGCTGCTGCTGCAGGCTGCTTTGGCAGTCGGCAGCTTCAGCGGCAGGCAGCCACTGCTTCTGGCTGCTTTGGACGTCTGAGGCTTCGAGATCTCATTTCTGGTGCTGCTGACTTCTTTGGCCATCAGGGGTTGAGGAAGATGGCTGCTGCTTCTGCATGCTAATTTTGTAGTAGGTGGTTGAGGTGGTTATGAATTGTGCAAGATACACAAGAGGCACAGCATGCGCAGCGTACAGATAGATGCACAGAATGTGTTTAGGATGTGCATATTCACGACCTCACAGGGGGAGATTCCTAGGAGGAGGGGAGGGGGAAGGGGGGAGGATGGCTTCCACCTAAAACTCTTAACCGTAAGTCAGTGTGCATGTAGCGAACGGACGGGAATCTTCGTCCACTGGGCCAAAACCACGGTAGTTTAGGGTCTATGACCCTCAACTCATCCCATTTGTCACCCCACAGGCCTGGACCAGTTCAAGTCACGTGGCACACTGGCACTACATTCCTCCTCCACAGGAATGGACCCGCCCTTGGTGTCCACGATGGGTATTGAACCCCGGCGCTCTAATACCGAATACAGTGAACGGACGGGAAGCTTGGCCCACTGGGCCAAAACCGCAGTAGTTGAGGGTCTCCGACCCTCAAATCATTCCATCCGTTGCCCCACAGGCCTGGACCAGTTCAAGCCACGTGGCACACTGGCGCTATAGTGCACCCAAGGATAGTCCACACAACGGGATTTTTTTTTGGGATTGCGAAATGGTACTCTTGAATTCAGTTCGTATGCCAATTTTTGGCATGCGAATTAGCTGTGTTGGATTTACAGAACAGTGATGGGCTAGAATTACCATTCAATTCAGTACCATGAGTCCCTTTTTTACAGAAAAATAGATGATACCTGTTTCTCTTGCAGGCCAATGAAAAATCAAGAGCAAGTGAGCTCAAATCAAGTGCACGGAAATAGATATCACAAAAACAAAGGCACATAATGAATTTCCCAATAAATACCTAGCTCTTTACAACAAAATAGCCTGCACAAACTCGCAAGCTTTAAATACCTGCAGATCATCTAGGTCTTACCCCAACGCTATAAAGCACCACTTGGCAGATGTGCAAATAAACTGATGTGAAGTCCACGCTCTTGTATTCTTCGGGTATCATCCTAATTGCACACCAATGGCTCAACAATGGTCAAACTGAGACGAGTTAACAAGACGTGGCTCGAAAGAGGCCGTAGATGCCAACGAATTCCATTCAAACTCTTTCTCTAT
This sequence comes from Penium margaritaceum, assembly GCA_023375785.1. Lineage (NCBI taxonomy): Eukaryota > Viridiplantae > Streptophyta > Zygnematophyceae > Desmidiales > Peniaceae > Penium > Penium margaritaceum. The sequence goes on from SZWC01008071.1 coordinate 27,929, forward strand.
CCAACTTGGCGTTGGATGTCATGGGAGAGCTGTCCAACATGACGCTGCATGGTGTGATCTAGCATGTCTTCCAAATGCAACCTCGGTGTTTGTAGCTAGTCTGCCAAATTTTTCTTTGTCCATAGGAAAGGGCTATTGACACAAACGCTGAGTAAATTCAAGATGAACGGGGCCAGGAGACAGACAAGACCCAGATAATTTTGCATTTCCTAGACAAGACATTAAAACATCCCGGGTGATGGGAAAAAATATGAAAACCGTAGATGCCAAGCCAAAATGGTAATAAAATGGTTTCAAGGTAATTAAATTAAGATCCAAATCACTCTCAACTATTAGAAATTCATTTATTCAGGCCTAGTCCCATAATATAATATTGGCTACGAACTCATTCATCTCAGAATATGGCATGGATAATCATGGAATCTGTATGAATGATCTAATCATATGTACATTAAGTTTCATACCAAGTATCTCTAATTCCATCATTTTCCCTTTACATTCCTTGTTTTTCTCCTTTGTTTCATAGGAGGTCTCAAACAGTAACATTCGTTCAGTTTTCATAATGCATTTTACCTTTCTTTTTTTTTATTTCTTCGTAATCCATTTGTTTCTTTTTGGTTTGGCTAAAAAGTTGTCTCGGTGGTGGTAACCCCTGCCTGCGCTTTCAAGTGGGAGCTTTCAGCTGTGCTGTGCTCCATATAGTTTTTGCTACGCCACGATAGATACCTGGGAAACATGGTTTCCAGGGTTATGTGGGGATTGGCGCGTGCGTGACCCACGAAGTCCACCATCAAAGGTAATGCCAACCACGGTCATGACCGTTTGTTGAGGGGGTTCCCGAGCCACTTGGTAAGTGCCTTGCAGAACTACTCATCCCCCTGTCTACCGGATCTGTGAAATTTCCAGATGCGCCACACTTGAAGACAAGGACAACGTGTGGTGGAGTGATTCTGCAGTCAAATTTGCAAATGTCTGGGGTTTTCCATGTCTTGGAGGATTTTCTACAGATTTTTTGTGGTGTTTGTGGTATTGGCATTGTGTAGATTGAGGATATGGAGGTTGATGCTGTCTTCAAGGGATTTGATTATGGAGGGGAAGAGGATTACTTGTGGATTCCGTGGGTTGTGTGTGTCTCAAATAGAAAATATACATCGAAGTTTCCATATTCCGTGAAAAAAATCCTTGAAGTAACTGCACCCAGATGTGTCGGTTGGGTGTTGAGTGGAAGGTGAGTGAGATGTGCGCTGGGTGTTGAGTGATCTATGCTATGAAACTGTTTAAGGCATTGAATGTTCCTTGGAGTTTTGGACAGAATTGAAACATGTATTTCATTGTTTCTGTATGGTGATCGCAACAAGGACAAATGTTTTCAAATGGGGGAGGGAGGAAGCGTAGGCGTTCCTTAACTTGTATGCTTCTGATGGTGATGAGGAGAAGGACGTCTTTTGTCTTTTGGGGGGATGAGGCGAGAGTGGATGAGATTATTAAGGAATTTCTGAAGTGAGGGTGGGGGCTCTCCCATGTGGACCAGAACGTCAGTGGTTTAAGGGTTTTAGCCAAGAATTCCTTGTAGAGTTTCTTAAGAGTGGATGTTTTGGTGGACATGAGCCAAGAAAGTTGGGTTGTAAGACCACACTGTGGGAGAGGTGGGAGGGCGCAGCCATGGAGACGCGTGAGAGGTGCAAGAAGTAACTAGTGACCTGTGCATGGACGGAGGATAAGTTTGATCCCACCCGACCCGCCGTGCAAGCAGTGACCTCGCAACACCAGGAAGTAGTTCTTCACCTAAACTAGGACAGGTTATCAATCCTAGCCTAGCAGTTGCAGCCAAACAGCAAGACAAGCTGTCCCAGGAAAACCTGGCAGCATCTCCCCTACACTGGGAGCACCTGAATTACTTCTGGTCAAGTAATTTAATGATGTCTGCCAGAGCCTATTCAAATTGAGCGAGATGCAAAGATGCAACAAGCGAGGATGCTGAGGCATATTGTGTCAGCTACAGGGCGTAAGGCAAGAGAGTGGTATGCAATGTAGTGGGCATCAAGTTATCTGGGTACGGTGAATGTCACCGCACCCAGATAACCTACTGTTGCTTCTCCTCAGTATGTCTCCACAGCCGATTCTCTTCTCTCTCATCTCGGCGAGGCAAGCATCAGTCTCCTGCATGTGAGCATAGCCAGTCCAGAGGTCATAGATGCCTAGGACTTACAACATGACACTAACAATCCGCAGATGCACAAACCCAAGAGAGGAGTACAAGGAAGGGCTCCCTAAGCACCAACAGGATGGCAAGCTGTCTCCCTGAAATCCTTTCTGTCCCCTCCTAAATGTATCTTCTCAGTTCAGGGCTTGGCGGTTCTAGGACCTGACTTGATTTGTCAAGTCTCGTCTTTTTTTTCTTTCTCAACACTTTCTCACGACATAGCTTGCTCGGTTCCATTGCATATACTCTTCTCTTGTTCTGGGGTATATATTCTGTGTGGAGTGCCCCTCTGCACTGATTTTACTTCAATATTCCTTCTTCCTTGCCTACGATTTCTTCTACTACATTTGCTTTGTTGCCTAAGTCATCTCCTGTTGCATCCGTTTTGCCATTTACATCGACCCTGTCACATCCTCGTCATTGCCTGTGTCATCTCATGCCCTATCTGCCTCTTCACCTACATTATTTCTTGTAGCATATGTGTTGTTTCCTACATCATCTCCTGCCAGGTCCTCGTCGTTGGCTGCATCATCTCCTACCACATCTGCACCATCAATTGTGACCATCCCTGTTGCTTCTACATTGATGCCTGCTTCATCACTTCTGGCACTAGCATTATTGCCTGCATTGCCCATGGTGGTTTCCTCTGAAACCAGCCTCATCGCACCTTTGAAACCACCTACCTCTTTGCAGTCTTAGCCTCAGTATGCTCCATCTACCAGACGCAATACTCCCATCAGTCCCTCTGGATCAATGCGGTTTTTTTTTTCCTATCCTTGGAAATGCTGCTATCTCTACACAGTCCGCTTTAGCCACAAGCCTCAATGCACAAGGTCTCGTGGTGGCTGTAATTTAGCCAACAATGCACATGGCTACTTCATCATTACTGCAAATTTGCACCATGTTATTTTGGCTACTGAGTTTAGTGTGGCTGTGCTCTTCACTTGGATCATTTGTAGGAGAGTGGGCTTGTTGCATAGTGGTCAGCTCAGTCAGAATCGCTGTGGTGCCACTTTCAAATAGTGTGGCACCACACTATTTGAAAGTGGCACCACAGCGATTCTGCCTGAGCTGACCACTATGCAACAAGCCCACTCTCCTAGAGATGCAACATTTGGGGAGCGGTCTTTGTATGAGGGGCTGTCTACCTTTGAGGAAATTGGGACTTCTGAGAAGGTATAGCTCCCACCTGGTCCACAGGTGACATTCTCTCGTCGGGTTCAAAAAAAGGAAGTTGAATCTGAATGGCTTAGCAGATGATACGAGGCTTGTCTCATGACCAAGAGAATCTTCCAAGTGTCTGGCGTGTACTTTGACACTACCTTTGTCTCTTTGGGGAAGAAAACCACTGCTAAGGCCCTGTTGAGTCAGATGGATTAACACGACTGGGAGCTCCACCGGATCGATGTCAACAATGGCTTTCAACATTGTAGAATCAATGAGGAGATATGTTTGATGGAGCCCCGAGGGCTTGACGATAGCACAGACTGTGTCTGAAACCTCTAGAAGGCCTTGTACCTTCCAAATCAATCTCCACAATACTGGAACCTTGATATCTCTTCCACATTAGAGCGACGAGGACATCTTCATAGCTACTTGAGCCCAGATAAACTCATGAGTGCTTGTTCTGCACCCGTCATCACTATCTCCTCATTGCATCCCCAAAAACTCAGGCTGGCCATGCTGATGCCTGAATGATCTCCTCCAGTCTGTGAGTAAGATAGAGGATATCGTTCCAGTCTGCATCTTCTTCGTTATGGAGATTTAGCATGACTGGCAGGGTCGAGTGTTGCACGTGCATCAGGTTGGCTACATCAAGACGCTGGGGGAGCGCTTTGAGGATCTGTTGCATAGTCTCCTCTGGTCATAACTCTATGAAACCCTGTGGATAGAGGCTTCTTAAGGCAGTCTAACCAGCTTGGCCAGGAGAGTCTTTCGATATCATGATCTACCTTTGGGTCATCGAGTCAATTATGTTCTGAAGGATCCCGAGTAACAATGATCCATTTCCAAATGAACATGGTTTTGCAGTTCTCATATCATCTGCATTGGCTCTTTTTGGAGGCTGTGCTGCGTGTTGTTTGGTACTATGTGTCCACGCCATGCTTTTACTCATACTTTTTAGCACAATCCTCCGTGTTGATTGAAGGTTACAATGATAATGACTTTCTCCAGGATTTCCATGCTCATAGCTACTCTGGTTACATGTTCTTTGTCAAAGGGACTGTGGTTTTATAGAATATTACAAAGAAGGATTTATTTGAATGCAAGCCTAAGAAGATGCTCAATGGAAGCTGGGTCTTTCACCCTGATTTCTGGGGCTTGCAGAATTATCTGATGTTTCCTTCACATGCAAAAGCTCTCCTACATCATAGGCTGAAATACCATTTACTGTGACCATGATGTCAGGAAATCCGCATGATGCAACCCCGACGTGTTGTGAGATCTTCTCTATTGGTTCACGCCTTCTGTTTTGTGTGAATCTCAGACTGAGCGTGAGCTTTCTGGTTGCCTCACACTATGTGAGCAGGAATTTAGAGACAGCAAATTTGCAAAGGGAATAACGGCATTTTACGATAGGTTTTTCACATGGACATGATCAGAACATTTACAGGTCTAGTCACGATCTCTCCAACGCATGAAACTGCGCGCAACTTGACCAAGAATAGCGCAAGTTACGCTTGCCAAAGCGCAGGTCTCACCCACTACAGAAAGACCTGACGCCTCCATGGTGCGCACACGCCGCGACAACTTCTTTCACGTGTGAAGCGCCTTTTCTAAGGCGCGGATCCCATTGCACGTGGTGTAGGGGATCCCTGCACTGTTTTGATGCACCTCTCCTACGTTTGGGTCGAGTTTGGTGATGGGGTGTGACGAGGTTTGAAACCTTTCCGTGGACCAACTGTAAGAATTTTGACCAAGTTCCCAAGTAACAAGACGTACTACCGAGTTTTGGACGCCGAGCTAGGATTTTGGCTGAGTCCCTCATTAACAAACTGCAATATAGGATCCGACGGATTATCCACCGGACGCCTCGGCAGAACTTCCGGAGCAAAATCTCCCGATGGAACTTTTGTTACTCGGTCCGGTCAATTATTCACCGGATTTCGAGTCATGGCTGGCTCCCAGAGCCGCCGCGCACACCCCAACTTTGGAAGCCCATATCTCCCTCGATACTTGTCCGATTCCGGTGAAACAACTTCCACCGCATTCAGAAACTTGTCAAATTTTAGGGACAATAATCCAGTTTAGGATCTTAGCAATCCTCAAGCCGCTAGATCCAACTGTGATAAATGTCCTCTCTCTGACAGCTCGTCGGCGCCTCCCGGGGCGGCACTTGGGCATGCAGAGGGGAAAATTTTCAACATTCTCCCCCTTGCACCTGCCATGCCCGCTGCTCCAGCTTGCTCTCACTTTTCTTTCGCTGCGCCCTCCAGCCCATCATAGCTGGTCATCCCAAGTCCAGCCACGCTCATCGCGTGCCGGTCCGCAGGTTGCGCTTTGGTCAAGCAATCCACAAGCATGTTGTGTGTGCTGCAGTGCTGCAGTAGTGGCAATGCACGTTGATGTGCTTTGTCCTCCTGTACTGCGTCGGGTTGTTGGTCAGCGAGATGGAGCCGGTGTTGTCCTCTTGCACCACCGTAGGCTCCCGCTGCGGCACGCCCAGCTCCCCCTACAACCCGCGAAGCCACATCGCCTCCTTGACCGCCTCGGCCAGCGCGATGTACTCATCTTCCACTGTGGAGATGGCAACGCATTCCTTCTTCCTGTTGCAACACAAGACCGTTACACCAACGAGGAAGAACACGTAGCCGGATGTGGACTTTTGCTTGTCCACATCCCCAGCGTAGTCTGCATCCGTATAGCAGACAAGACGCGAGGGGTCTACCCACCCCTTGCCATCGAACCTCAAACGCGCGTGGCACGTCGCCTGTAGGTAGCGGAGGATGCGCTTGACCGCCTGCCAGTGTAGTGGCCCTGGATCGGCCATGTACACGCTCACTTGGCACACCGCGTAGGCCAGGTCCGGTCGAGTCACCACCATGGCGTACATGAGGCTGCCCACCACCGCTTGGTAGGGTACTCCTGTCATATCCTCCCACTCTTCTTTTTTTTGTGGCACCATTGCCGCACTTAGTTCACAGGTCATGGAGACAGGGCTGCAGACTTGTTTACAATCCTCCATGCAGTACCGCTTCAGTACCTCGGCCATGTATTTGGCCTGCTCCAGTTCAAGCGTGCGCACCCTCCGGTTCCGCGTAATGCTCATCACGAGGTAGAACTTCAGCTCCCCCATGTCCGACATCTGGAACCTGCTGCTCAGCTCTCTTTTAGCTGCTGTAGGCTCGGCAGGTCTGAGGAGCACATGATCAGATTATCCACGTAGAGTGCAATGATCTGATGGAGCTTCTTGCTATGCTGCACGTACACGCTGTGATCCGCCTCATGGTGCTTGAATCCGAGTTGTGCCATGAAGTTGTCCATCTGCTAGTACCAGCATCGGGGCGATTGTTTTAGCCCATATGAGGACTTCCTTAGCTTGCACACCTTGCCCTCTGGCGCATCCGTCCCCTCCGGCACCTCCATATAGATTTCTTTGTCGATGATGCCATTAAGGAAGGCCGTCTTTACGTCCATTTGGTGGAGCTCCATATCCTTCGCGATTGCCACCTCAACGATTGTCCGGATGCTTGTGAACTTGGCACCGGGGATGAACATCTTATCATAGTGCTTGCCCTTACGCTGTGCGTACCCCTTCGCCACGAGCCACGCCTTGTACATGTCCACCACACCTTCTTTCGTCAACTTGGTCTTGAAGACCCACTTGGAGCCGATGACCTTGGCATCTTTCGGCCTGTCAACCAGCTCCAACGTGTCATTTTCAGCAATGGACCCCAACTCCGACTTGATGGCAGCGTCCCACTGCTTCCCCTCGGGCCGCACAAGCGCCTGTTGCACGTTCGTTGGTTTTGTTGATGCAGGCAGCATGCACCGCGTCATGCCGATCCATCGACCGGTGCCTGTGTCGAAGCTCTTTCCCGCTCTCAGCTACCTCCCGCTGTGGCGGAACAGTTTTGATGGCGCATCGTTACTGTGCTGCGACTCTGCTAGCTCTGGTGAATCATCGACTGGATGGCTTCCCGAGGATCTATCTTGCTTCGACGAAACATCAACCGGACGGACGGCGCGTGTGTCGCCCGTCCGGTGATGTGACGGACCGTACGACGACCCCTATGGCAACGTGATGGACATGACGGTGCGTATGTCGTCAAGAGGATTTTTCTCCAACACCTGACACAAACTCCATAGGGAGTACACGCTGCGGCACCCGCGGTACCTCCTCTGATGGATGTTTCCGTCGGATCTCTAGCCCAGTTGCATCGTCGTTGGAGTCCTTCGTGTTGGCTGAGGCACCTGCTACACTGCCACGCTCCGACGACACATCCTTGACCTCCGCATCCACCGGCTCCTCCTCGTAGTCGAGGAACTGGAACCACTCCCCATGTTTTGGAATGTTCCTGATGCTCATGTCGTTGTTGTTGCTACTGAAGCTCTGTTGCTCGTCAAACTCGACGTCACGGCTGCGGATGATCTCTTGCGTGCGCAGGTCCCATAGCCAATATACCTTTTGTATGGATTTGCCCGCAGTTCTAGCTTGCTGTCGCGTCGCTGAGCCGCCTGCACCATCGCGTGTGCCTTGCATCCGAACACCTTCAGGTACGCCACATTTGGCTTGCGCCCGCTTCAAACCTCCTATGGCGTCTTCCAGCTGCCCTTACCCTTCAGCACCACTGTTGGGGTGAGGTTGTTGGTGAAGCTCACTGTACGCACAGCCTCCGTCCAGAACCCTCACGGCAACCCCGCATCCACAAGCATGGTCCGCACCATGTTGAGCAGCGTCTGGTTCGCCCGCTCCGCCACTCCGCTGGACTGTGGCGAGCACAACGTAGTGGGTTCCCACTTGATGCCTTGCTGCTTCATCTACCCGCTACAGTCCATGTACTCTCTACCATTCTCGCTGAGTAGCGCTCTGACCTTCCGACCAATCTGCCTCTCCACCTCTTCAACGTACTCCTTCAGCCGGTCCATGACCTCACCTTTCTACTTCATGAAGTACATGTAGAGTTTTCTGATGTAGTCATCAATGAAGGTGATGAAGTCTCTCAGGCTGCTGTTTGATGGCGTTTTGAATGGTCCACACACATCACTATGCACGCCCTTCAGCATGTCCTTTGCGCGAGGCGTGTTCTCGTTGAATGGCTTGCACCGCGCCTTGCCCAAAATTCAAGGCTCGTACTTTTTGTGCGCTGCTGCATCTGCTGCCGCATCTGCTGCACCATCGATGACGAGGCCGCGCACCATGTCACGCTTCACCATCTCCTTAATGGGTACTCGCGCCGAATGTCCCAACCGTCAGTGCCAGAGCTCCAGATCAGCGATTCCTCCCTTGGCCATGGTGACGACGTGCTCGTGCAATTCTGTTACATCCAATGCTGTGGTGATCACCTTGGTCTCCACGATGTAGAGACTGTTCTTGCGCTTCACCTCAAGCACGACCTTGCCGCGGCCGTCGTTGTACACCACTGCGCCTTTCCTACAGAAGAGCACCTCATAGCCCTTATCTGTCAAGATGTCAGCCAGGCCGGGGACGTGCTGCACATCACGCATTGTGCGCAACTCCTTCTTACCGCCCACCACGACTTCCACCTCCACGTCACCTTGGCCGGCTGCCGGCTCGACTTTGTCGTTCGCGACCACAATTGACTTGGAGTACTTCTAGTAGGTGACGAACCCCACCTTCTCGACCTGGGTGTACTCGTCGGCCACGGAATCCTGGCACCACCTGTTGACCTTCTTGAGGAAGTGGTTCTTGTTGCCATCGAGGAGCAACCTGTCTTTGACGTTTTTTTCTGCCGGCCTTTGCCTTCTCCGGGGGCTCACGGGCCCAATGGCCCTCCTTGCGGCACGCACCTTTCTTGGCGCCCTTCTTGCCACCGTCCTTTCCGCCGCTTCCTTTTCCCCAGCTTCCTCTACCACACGTTTTGGTGACGAAGGCCGATCAGGAAGACGAGGACTCCCCGCAGCTCCTGCACTGCGCCTCGTTGCGGATGTACTCTGCGACCACGCTATAGGTGAGCTTGTCCTCCGGAAATCCTCCAAGGACGGTAATGAGGGGGCCCCGACTGTCAGGTAGGGTCATGAGGAGGGCCATCGCCTGTAGCTACGTGTCGATTGTCCACCCCATGTCGTTGCATTGTGAGGCAAGTGACATGATCTGCTGCATGGTGGAGATGACATCATCTCCCTCCTTGATTCTCACCATGAGGAGCCGCTTCATTGAGAAGATTTTGATTGTGAGCGACTTGGATTGGTGGATGGCATAGAGTTTTTACCAGGCTTTGAGGTATGGTTAATCATCTGGTTTTTATACACTCATTGATGTGTGCATTAAGAACTGCTCTCATATGGAGTTTCTAAGAAAGTCGTTTGCCTTTCCTTGTATGTTTGTTCAAATGTAGTTCAATGTACATGATCATGTTCAAGAAATATGAATGAGAAACGTATGGAGTACGAACTAAAAGTTTAGATTGGAAGGAAAATTCAATATCGGTCATCTAAGAGTTTTTTGAATGACATATTCTTTGTCCAATGTCGTCTTACGAGTATTTGGACTGTCTTTCGGAAGCAAAATGCGAAAAGGTTTAGTCTACGCATTGATTTTACATAACTTCCGGTCCGTTGCTTCTTACATTCCCCCCCCCCCCAATTGCACAAAATGTATAGGGGGAGTGTATTGGGTGGTGTATGTAGTAGGCATGGAAAATCGTACACAAATGTACACAGATAATTTGGTTATGTGAAGGTTCTTTGTTTGTTCTCTCAATTCGAAAATTCGTGTATTTCCATCTCTTCCTCCTCAATACATTTCCCAATGTTTTCGTCCAATACACTTTTACATTTGGGGTGGAGGGGGGGGGGGCATGCCCGATCGTCCATGCTTGAGTCTCGTATCCTATCCTACCCCCCTCCCCCCCAAGGTACGAAGTGTATTAGGGGAGTGAATCTGATGGTGGACGTCGTGAAGTATTGGAATTGCCAAAAAAATGTTCACCGGTGAACAATGTCAATTCCAACGGCGACGAAGTTTTGTGCATCGATACGATTATATCGATGAACAAAACTTTCTTTTGTCGATGGAGACCCCTCGAGGTTTACTACCCGAATCCCCACCCCCTACCCACTGTTATTATCGAGTGAATCGAGAATTGTAATCGGTGGACCATTATAATTGTCCGCAATCGTACGAAATGGGTTTGGTTCACTCACATTTATCTCTTCGATATACATTTGTGAACTTTCACTGTCAGCCCCCCCCATACACCGTTCGATACGTTCACCCAATACACTTTCACATATTTTACCCCCCCCCCCCCTCACCACGCCGAAAGTGTATTGGAAAAATGTATTGGTCGATGAACATAGCAAAGTATGGAACAAGCCAGAAAGATGTTCACTGGTCAACACCACCTGGAACGACGAAGACACTCCTAAATCAAGGCCCTGTATGCATGTTTTAAAATCTTCCAAAATGAGTGATCTGCTGTTCACGCACGTTTCATTTTTCGACCGCCTTTGGGACGACTATTTTCCCCTACACAAACATTGGAATTCACCCCATCTTCTCAGCTTATATTGTCGGTGTTTGAGGGGTTTGTGCTGACTAAGACACTCAACCATCGGAATTCAACACATCTTGTCAACTTTTCTTGTCGGTGTTTGGGGTATGCGCTGATTCCCGTTGAGCATAATCAAAGGAATTCTCTCTTTTCCGAGGTCGAATTATCGATGTTGCAGATTGTATTTTTGTGAAAATAGACAAATATCGTGTGCAATGTTTTCCCATTCCTTTTTTATCTACAAGAAGTAACGCGTGAGCCTCAACGGAAAAATAGTGTGGACTTATCCGAGTGTCGACTTTGTGAAGGCGAAAACAGAGAAACAGATGCACGTGGACAGTTGTATCTGACAGTTTTTTCGTGGACTTAACAGCTCCCTATCGTACTGACATTGACAGCAAAACAAATGCATCTGGACAGTTGCGCTCGATCTTGCAACATCTTCATTGCTGCGCAAGAACGTTTTATATGGGTTCTGAAAAACGAGCAGTTGCATATCAAGTTGTCGGTAAAAGTTTTGCAACTTCGGTAGTGTTTTAGGTTTTGTAGGAAAACGACAGACATGACCATTTTCTTATGCTAAGACCTATGACGATCTTTTCACACATAATAATATGCTCTGTAGCAGATTTTATGTAATTATCATTCGTCAATAAAACTTCCGTAAACCTTCACAAAAAATCAGAAGACCGTGATATCTTGTAGATCTTTTCTGTACAGGATTCTGAAAGTCATTTTCCATGACCAAGTGAAGTTTCTTACCACCTTCCTATACTTATGCACTCTTAATGTAAATAGTAAATACTGTGTATTTTCTAGGGTTGACTGGTCATAAATGCAAGCTTCGGCTGCCAGCTTGCAGCCTAGGAAGTAACCTCACTACGACTCGTCTGTCCTGGACACCAGGAGCATGAGCACCTCAGTGCTCTTCTTTTTTAAGGTCTACTTCTCCGCGTCTGCAACAGTTGCCTCTGCGAGCACCTCCTTTCCGAACATGACGTCCAACTGCCACCTCCATAGTCCAAAACCTAGGCCGCCCGCATACTTCTAAATGGGCTGCGTCTCCTTTTGCCCAATTTACGCAGCTTCTACTCCGTCTGGTTCTCAGAACTTCACGGTGATGCCCAAGGTGACAATCCCGTGCGCTGCGGAAGACGTGAACATTGGAGACGATCAGACAGTGGACCCATAAACCTTTGTCAAGAAATCCACGTGGTGCGGTTCCGACGTGTTTTGTGATCTTCTCTACTGGTTCACGTCTTCTGTTTTGTGTGAATCTGAGACTGAGCGTGAGCTTTCTGGTTGCCTCACGCCAAGTGAGCAGGAATTTATAGATAGCAAATTTGCGAAGGGAATAACAGTATTTTGTGTTAGTTTTTGTACATGGACATGATCAGAACATTTATAAGGATAGTCAGGAACTCTCCAACGCATCAAACCGCGCGCAATTGGATCAAGTGTAGCCCAAGTTACGCTTGGCGAAGCGCCGGTCTCACCCACTACAGAAACACCTAACGTCTCCATGGTGCGCACACGCCGCGGCGCCTTCCTTCACGTGCGAAGCGCATTTTCCAAGGTGAAGATCCCATTGCACGTGGTGTAGGGATCCCTTGCACTGTTTTGATGCACCTCCCCCACTTTTGGGTCGAGGTTGGTGATGGGGTGTGACGAGGTTTGATACCTGCCTGCGGACCTAGTAATTTTGACGGTCCCCGAGTAACAAAACGTACTACTGAGTTTCAGCGCCGAGCCAGGATTTTGGCTAAATCCCTCAGGAACAAACTACACTACAGGATCCGGCAGATTATCCACCAGACACCTCAGCAGACCTTCCGGAGCAAAATCTCCAGATGGAACATTTGTTACTCGGTCCGGTTGATTATTCACCGGAAGTCAAGTCGCGGCTGGCTCCAAGAGCCGCCGCACACACCCCAACTTTGGAAGCCCATATCTCCCTCGATACTCGTCCGATTCCGGTGAAACAACTTCCACCAGATTCAGCGACTCGTCAAATTTCATAGGCAATCATCCAGTTCAGTATCCGATCAATCCTCGAGCCGCTAAATCCAACTGCAAGGAATTTCCTATCTCTGTCGGCGCCTCCCGGCGTCGCACTTTGGTATGCGGAGGGGCAAATTCTCAACACATGAGACCATGTGCTGCATTGTTAAGCACGATGACAAGTGTCATAGGCACACAAACCTCATCAAATTTAAGCATCATTTTGTGCAATATCATAGAACGTGCTAATTTGTTTAGTGTGTTTTGGATTTGAACACATCAACAAGGAGCCCAGATTCTAGTAGAATTTCTCTACGGTGGCAAGTTTAGTTTCATTGTATGTAATGTTAGGCTCTTGTCACCGTGTTCAGCTCCCAGGTGGTTCGTGTACCACTCAAATTTCTCGCATGGTGGAATTTTTCGAGTCAGTCATGATATCCTCAATCTTTTCTCATTATTTAGCGAAGGAGAGACATTGGGGGCGGGGGTGAGCTAGAGCGGATGACAGATCTAGGAGGAAAGTGGCAGTAGTTCTCAAGTCTGTGTGCTGGTGGCTGAGGAGGAGAGCATGATGGAGGCAACAGGACCATTGCTTATGTTTCAGTCCAATTACAAAATTCAAAACTGTGCTATCTGGACATCTATTGTGAGAGGAGGGATTATCGGCATTAGCAATACACTAAGAAGCCTTGGACAGCTCACACTTACTGTTAGAGTCTGTCATATTTTCAATCTATACAAACACTCTCCCTGAAACACCATCCTCCTAATTCGTTGGCACAATCTAAGACTTTTCAGGTGCCTGATCTCCTGACTCTCGAGCAGCAAAAGCCACTCTCCTCATTTAAGAGCCTAGACAGAATTGGCTGTCTCCTTCCAAGATTCCTTCCGTCAGATTCTACTTCTTGGCACAAAATCAGCCTTTCGGGTTCCTGGTCCCATAACATGTATGTCTTGTGTGCATTTCACAACCATTCATGACATATTTGAATGCAGGAGTATCAAGATTTCCACTTTATTCACTTGATTTGACCCTTGCACAGGTTGTGTAGGCAAACACCCTCAAGTGTGAGGCATCTGGATTCTTCCCCAGCCAAGCCTCCTGCGACATCTTGAGTTTCATATCTTGTTTCTTCTCACCTCATCTACAAAGCACAGCTGCTGGAGTAAGGTTCACAAGATAGCAAGAGGTTCTTGTACCTTGAGCCTGAAGTGAGGCGAGAATTGAGTTATAGTTAATCGTCCCCATTTTATACACGCCACATTTAGTGTATTAGGTACCTAGATTTGGGTGATTTCTATGAAGTTGTCTTAAGAGGTTATATTCTTGTGTTCACATAGAAAGCTATGTACGTGGAACCTGTGCCTTGGGTATTGCATGGTTTGATTTAAAAATGAAATAAAATAATATGATTTCATTGGTGAAACACACAATAGACATACATATGTCTTCAAAAATTTCAAGTGGTCTTGATTGTAATATGGATGTTTAATTTCCATTTTCGTGACCTCGAACGAAGATTAACTTCTTGTCCAGCGTAGTCTTGCAATAACTTGGCTGTGTTCATATACGCGACAAACTGGGAACTCGTTCCCCCCCCCCCTCCCCCCCCAATCCTCGATTGTATTTGAGCAGGTTAGCTGGTACGTGTATTGTATTCCAAAAATTTCTGTACAGTAGTGTATCATGTACACTAGTGTAGGTTTTTACGTGTCCACGAGATACACGGACCATGTAAACTTTACCAATACAACAGAGTGTTTGGGGGGGAGGGGAGTCAGCACGGGATCCGATCCCCCCCCCTCCCAAAAGGGTTGATTGTATTAGCGAAGTGTAGCGGGGTGGTGTATTTCTCTCATGTGGTGAGAAAAAAAAAACTGTACACTAATGTATGTCCACTCGTCGACCGCCGATCTATCACGATCGACGATCTAAGATCGTCGATTGAGGACCTAGAAGCTAGTTCTTTAAGCTTTTGTAACGTATACATTAGTGTCTCTTTTTTCCTCGCCGATCACGTAGACCGGATACACTAACCAGCTATACTTCAATAATACACTCTACCATTTGGGGGGGGAGGGGTCATCCGGAGTCCCCCCCCCCCCCTCCCTAGATAGGTCAAGTGTATTAGCGATGTGTATCTGGTCAGTGTATATATTTTGTGTGACGATGGAAAAAAAAAATCCACTAGTATATCCGCATTCGATGGCATACACACACAAACAAACGGTCACCACGTAGTCGGAAGCCCCCTCCCCCCCCCTATGACCGAATGTATTAGGGATGTGTATTTGAGTGTGTATTGTGGTGACCAATTCTTTTGTTCACTAATATATTGTACATTATTCTTTCTTCTTACATGTCTACCACATATCTATTGATACACGCACCACAT
>SZWC01008071.1:50267-69196 GCA_023375785.1 Penium margaritaceum
CGGAAAGGAGCTGGACGTCTTCCTGAATAGAATCGGATTACGTGATGAAATCGATGTCAGGCTTCGCCTACATTTGGTCTAAATTTCCCATGGCGACTACTTGGTACTTGGAGAGGTTTAACGCACCTGGAACTTGTGGTATTGGTCCACGGTTACTGTAGGGGTTGTCCCATCTTTAATGAAACCAGGTGTCAACGAGGACACGTCCCAGATGCTTGGAGAGCGACCGTCGCCCTCAGCTGCTCCTTCCACTTGCGTCGCACTTGTTGCTGCTCCGAAGACAAAACCTTCAGGAAAGTCACTCTTGAGGGGTCCCAGTGCACGGGAATATGTTGATGGGCAGCCCTGCCAAGTGCACAAGATTCACTGACGTCAGGTCACCACAAGGCTGAGCCACAAGTTTTCGTCTCGGCAATGCAGACGCTTTCTTACGGGTGGATAATCAATGGCTTCAGCCACAAGTGTCCCCAACTGGAACGCGAGGAATGCAATAAAGCACGTGCGAAGCAGGGCCTCAGCAGCCATGGTGACGACCGCGGATGTCGTTCGTCCCCTTCAACTTGATGAGAAAAGTGCTAACCAGTGAGCTTTGCTCAGGGGAGGCTTGCGGGTGCAGAGTGCTTCCACGATGTGCAAAGCCGACGCTTTAATCGCTAGAGGCCCCGCGCGGTGAGAGCGCGGGCGCGGCATGTTCGTTGACGAAAGTCGTCCACGCCCAACCTCCTCTCCTGCTCATGCTCGAAGCGCATAGCACCGTGGCCCTCCTTCCCTCGTTGCCAGGATGACGGAAGGGGAAGGGAGGCCGCCCTGTCCTACCATACCACCGGTAGAGCAACCTTCCTGTGGCTTGTGAGTCCGCGGTACTGTTGCAGAGCTGGTGCGCTTCGGCATGTGCCGCAAGTCGCAGGCTCCCTGAAATCACCGGGCGACGCGGTGCGCTCAAGGGGCCTTGACGATCATGTTTCTGCAGGAGAGCCTTCGGTCCAATCGTCCTCCAAGAAAATCTACAACTCAAACCCGAGGCAAGAAGGAGTTATAAGAAGACCCCTTCGGTCCAAAGGACCTTGTATATCCAACCCTAGATCCAAAATTTGTGAATATTTCCGAAAAAATATCCATATCATGCTACCGATCAATACGTTGTAATCTCCTTATAATTTTTGTTCTTTGAAGATGGTTCTTATTGTGACATTCCATACATAACATGCATAATAGTTCCTTTTTTACAACTGTGACCGCTTCCAATTTACCAAAGGTGATAGATAATTTTTTTTATTATCTAATAATATCCTGTTGCAATGATTACTTCAAACATGTCTACTCTAAGTGTCATGTTTGAACTTGAGGACATGCATCACATTTGCACGCTATGGAAAATCTCACGCTTCATTTGAGATTTGAATTTCTAATTTTCTTCAACTGAAGAAACCCATCCACGCATTCAATTAAAGGCAAAAGAATGTATGTACATTGTTAAGCCCATAATTGTCGAATCGTAGATTGAACCTTCATCACCCCGAACAACCAAGTAAGAACATATTATTCTTACAATGAATAATTTAATAGATATACTGTTATGAAAGTAAAAAATACTGTAATAAAAAATACTGTTTATACTGTTATAAAAAATCAAAAGTTAAGGCATACTGCGATGGAATTTGCCATCTTTCAATTTTTTTTTGGAATTTTGTGAACATTATGCATTTTTCTAGAGTAAAAAAATTATGCTTCTTTATACTTATGACTGTAATGGGTCTAGTGACATCCATTTCTTAAGCAAGTTCACACATTGGACTCATGTAATTGGTAAAGAACGTCATCCAAATGGGGCATATGATATCACAATGGTAATTTCGATTGGGAATCCATGCACATCCATGCATATGAGGAGAAAATTTTAAATGTCGAGAAAATGCCTTGTTCTATAGTCGTGAGCATCTACTGCTTGCTCATAACCCATTCATGTTCCTTACATTTACATGTCATATACAAGTCGTCATTTACATGTTCTTGACGTTGCATAACTGGACCTTAACATAATGTCTCTTCACTTGGGCAGGCATCCAAAACCTCACACAACATTCACGAATGTACTGGTGCATTATTGGATACAAAAATTCAGGAGAAATCTTCTTGACAATTTGCTCACACCACGGCACAAGGTGAAGTCGTGGAGCCGCTTCCTACTTAACTATTAAAAAATGGTGAAAATTCCAATTACCCCCTGTTTTGCCACCCTTGACCCTCATATACCCCTTCTGTCGGAACAAAAAGCCCCTTCCGCCCCTACGTCGGAACGATTTGCCCCATCTGTGCCTCCGCCAGAAGGATAAGCCTTATCCGCCCCTCCGCCAGAAACAATTAGCCTCATCCGCCCCTCCGCCAAAACGATAAGCCTCATCCGCCCCTGTCCGGAAAAAAAAAGCCCAATCCACCCCCCCCCCCCCCCTCGTTTTCACCATGCTCAAACAACGACGCATGTCGCTGCTTAAGCATCGCAAAATCAGACATGCCGTGCTAGGATGTAGCCCATGTGATGGAGGGCCGCGATAGCATCGAGGGGTGGGGTGGGAGGAGGAGGGATTTCCGGCCGACATCCGTCGGTCGGCACTTCGTCAATCACCACCACCCCTCCCCCTCCCCCGCCTCTTGCAGCCCACCAGGCCACCCACCCGCTCGTCGATCGAGGCCCTCGCGATTGAGGGCCGCTATGGAACGGGCGGCCGGTGGGCTGCCGGGAGGCAGTGGGGAGTGGGAGGGGGGCTTCGCCAGAGAGTCGGGTCGACGGGCGTCCGTAGGAATCCCCGATGCATCGATCAGGATTCGAAATTCCTTTTTTTGTTTTCTTTTACATCTTTTTCAACTTTATACCCTCGTTTTAGATACAAACTCTAAACAAACCCACTCCCTCATTACACCCAGGGTTTTAGGGTGTATTTTTGAGTGGGCACCTGCTGGGCCCCGCGGTAGCGGGGCCCAGCAGGTTTGAACGCATGGGGAGTCTTGGACCCCCCATGCAAACTCTCCGCAAACCATTTAGAAGAAATCACAAACCCTTCTATGAAGGAGTTTGTGATGATTGGGTAGAAAAATATGATGTCAACATGTCGACGCCGCGTCCATGCGACGTTGACATGCTATCTTTCGACAGACGAAAGGGGTATATCGTTCATTTTCTATGCCTAAAACATTGCATCCTTGTAGAAGGGGCGAGTCAGGCTTATTATTCTTAGATAGGGCCGGATGAGGCTTATCGTTCTGGCGGAGGGACGGATGAGACTTATCATTCTGGCGCAGGGGTGGATGGGACTTATCGGACTGACGGAGGGGCGGATGGGGCTTATCGTTCCGGCGGAGGGGCGGATGGGGCTTATTGTCTGAAACGAGGGGTATATGGTCTTTCTACCCATTAAAACATTATGACTTCATGAAAGACTTGCCAATGGATTCTATACACCGGCTTGGATTTCAGGAGATTGATTGTGGTTGCAAGAGTTAAGCACCAGCAACTCACATTGAACTTGAGCTTTGGTGATTGGTGGTTGGAAGAAACCTATCCATCCTAGAAGTCCAAAGCTTTACAATGTATTCACATTCTTCAGTCCATCATACTCCAATAGTTTATTTAACCTTTTACTTGTTGGCATTTATTTTTCTATTCACATGGATGTAAATTAACTCGGATAATGTATCTTATGATGCCATTTTCAAAGGAAAAGAGGACCTCCATGAACTACTATTCCTTCATGGAATTCAACTGAAATTTCCATCATACTCTAGTACCATGCATTTGAAAACCAAAATCTTACCAAAAATGAGTGAACACGATCATTGAGGTTTATCTATTATAATGTATGTAGTGTGGCAGTGCCACACCGACCGGTCGAGGGAGCCACACGGCTTGAGCGGGGTCACTTGAGACTGTGGGTGGTGAGACGGGATGGCTTGAGGGTCATAGAATCTCAAGCCAAGAGGCCAATTACGGACCTCTTGATACTTTTCTTCAATCACATGAAACTAGTGATATCCATCAAGTAGACAAGTCTGCTCATGTTTTAAAATTCATATGCTCGGTAAGGTTCCTTATCCAATGAGCATATCATGTATCGTGATTTTCATATAGTCTATCTTGGGAATCCATGCATGTCCATATCTTTCTTGCATGCTTTTTACTAATGATACTGGCATGATGGAAAACAATGTGGGCGTACAGTTGATGCTTTATCTTCCAGATGGTTTTTTAATTCTTTCAACTTCTGATTGTCCATTCTGAGCACACCTTGGAAGCTCCAATCATGGTGAAAGTTGAGCTCAATGCACAATAGCTTCATCGGGGAGGTCATTCATAACTTTGTAGGTTGAAAACATGACTTTGTGGGTGTGTCAATGGAGGAAACATTTAGGCATGAGATCCATGATTTTATTTGCATTTTTAGTGTACCGTGGCCACAAGGTTCAATTGTAGAGCCTCTTCCTATCAAAAGGCATGTACCCTCCCGATTTTTTTGGTGTATGCATCGGTCACATAATGAGTCTCTCACATGTTTCTTCATGCCTGATGCTGTCACTATTGCTAAATTAGATTGAACATAACATCCACAAAATAATAATAAAAATCAAAGAAAAAAGTTCAAGCATGACCATCATTGCATGCCTAGCATATGCCTCCCATTCATGAAAAAAAGAAAAAGCATAAAAAATACCAAAGAATGGATTTCATTTTTGCCATTCCAATACTTAAAAAAACACTAGGATGTAGTGCCCACAACAGGAATGATGATGCTTACTGACGCTGAGGACAACTGTAATTACGTTTGTTTGTTCCTTGAATTGGTTCACCTCATTCATAAATATCATGGCATTTTTGTCATCTTCGACCATGATCATAAATTGATTCACACCTTCTTCAAGAAACACTCAGGTGGTGCGCACACATTTTGTGCATGGCAACTACCTGTTCCATTGGCTACCACATGTTCTCACTCATTAGAGTGCCATTGTTGCGAGGTACAGATCAAGGATATGATTTCTTGTGATGGTATGTCACTAGTAGGCTCCATAAAGTCATATATTTCTTAGTACTGAACTCGCTCTATCTATCCTCTTGGAACTGGGCACCAAAAAATCACTGATGCTGCTATTGCTTTGAATTCATCCATTGTAGAGAGTGAAACAATTTTATGTTTCTTGCATTCTTGTGTCTATTTACATGTGAGTGTAATTGCTGGTGGCTTCACAGTGCAATTTCCAATTTGAAGCCCTAAGAACATAACACTCTTTGCATAATCATTCACACTTTATTGCATGGATATCTCGCCCAATCGGGAGATGGATGTGGACATATTCACAACCGTTTTGGGATAGAAGATATCATGCACATGGTGCACTTCCAAAGCAAACATTGGATTAAGGAATGTGTTTTTCAACATGCATTTCCTATCATGGTAGAGAAGGATGAAAAAGTGCATAATGTGATAAACGTCATAACCATTCACACAGCCGTTGTTCGGTCATTTCCCAACCCATTTATGGAGTTCATCGTAGCATCCTACAACTCCCAACCGACAGAGGATGGAAATGCAAAATCAAAGGCGTGGAAAAGGCATATTCAAGGATTTTCCCACTTGAGAATGAAATTCATTGAGTGAAGAATGATAAGTGCACTGTGATGGAAAGAGGAACATGCCAAAAAGGAGAAAAGTCTCTGTAATAGCACCTGCAATGTGTTGATGTAACCTCGGTAGTGTATGTGGTGTCAGCAATGGCAGAGGGACCAAAATTTGCTCCTCGAACATAAATAGATGAAGAATCAGCGGGAATTATCTAAAATTAGTAAATTTCCATTAATTATGGCTCTAAAAACTAACCATCGCGTGAATGTTATGTCACAAATCCCTTGTTCTCTCACTTTGATTCTTGTCTATAGACTCTCGGATAATCCAAGAGGCCCTGGTTCATCTCTCGCACGACAGACTACCAAACATTCCGATGGTCTAGTAAGGCCGACAAGGACCGGCAATAAGTTGACACTAAGTCACTTGCATCCGGCTAGTGCAGAAGCCGCTACTACGCAATTGTTTTCCTGTTTTGCCTACACATACCAAGGATATTCATTCCTTGGAATTAGAACCGGAAGAGTTCACTTCATCTTGTTGGCCTTTGCTTCTGCAGCCCTCAACTTTGTGTCTTTCTTCTTCCATTCCTTGCTCTCTCATTCTTTGCCATCCAGTCTCTTGCCGCTAGTCTACCTCGCATCACCTTGATCAGTCACTCTGCTCCTCCGCTCAGCTCTGCTCACCTCAGCACATCATCCATCCCTGGTCCTCACATTCTCTCAGCGTGCCCTTGTCTACACCAAACTCTGACATTCTACCACACTTCTACTCCTTGCATCTAGCCATTTCTGTCTAACTCCTCTCTCCCATTGTCTGCTGTCTTGCTTCCATCACTTTGTTGATGTTCTTCAAATTGTGCTGCTTCTACCTTTCTTTGCTCCTGCTCGTTCGGAGTATGTAATTCTTCTAACATGGTATCAGAGATTCAGGCAACATCTCCTTGTACCACCTGACCAATTCAACGTGTCTCGCACCTCATTTCAACTCACCCTGTAGCCATTTTCATCGCCTATGTCATCTTCACCTTCCTTGCATTGTGCCTTCTCAGTTACAACATCAACTGGTGAACTTCGGCCTGCTCTTCGCCAATGAAATGCACGTTGTGGGTTTTGCCCTCCAGCCTCATCATCGGCACGTCTGCTTGTCCGCTTGCTTGTCTTCATCCTTCACTTGCAGCTGACATCAACAGCATCATGTCGTATCTCTCATTGATCTTCAACTACATCGTTCGCCTTGACTGAGCCCTGCTTCCATCAAAACCCCCGCGACATCGTCCGGCTTCACCAGTTGCTGATAGCTTCCAGTAGTATCTGAGCCGCGCTCTGTAGCCACTTCATTAGAAGGTTCCTACCACATTCATTCTCTCTCTCTTCCAATTTCATCTCCCTGTATTGCCACCTGCTAACCCTCTTCTCCTCCATTGGGATCTCTTCTCCTTGTGGCCTTGTGGCAAGATCAGCTCTCTGGTGCCACCTTCGCATCCCGTAGCACAATGTATGTCTTTTCCTCCCCTGACCGCTGCCTCTACTGAATTTTGTTCCATTCACATCAGCATCATCCCCTGCCTTCCTTCTGTTTTCTTGCTACATCATCATCTTGAGATTCCCTCTCACGCTGTCCCTTGTCCTCTGAGTGCCTCTGTCCCACCTTTGTTTGTGGCAGCCGCATCAGCCTCATCGGCTTCATCTGCTTCATCAGCCACAATAGCATCAGCAGAAACATCAGCTTTCTCTTTCACCATCCTCATCATCCTCATCAGCATCATCTTCATCATGAATAAATAATCATCATCTATCAGCAGATGCTGCCACAACGCTTTGTGGAAGCAACCTCCACCAGCATTCAGCACATCATCCCCTCATCTCAATCTATAGTGTGTGTCTTACAACAATAACCAGCAGCAGAAGTGTCTCAGATCCCTGGCAATCATTGCAAGGAGACGCCCTCTCCCAGCCGATCATCTCCTCATTGATTGCACCACCAACATCTACGAGCTGATCAGCTTCTCCTCTTTCTCACAACTCTTTTTCACACAATGTGAGAAACTGTCACAGGAAATGGAACCATCCTTATGTTGAATTATTAAAATGGATTCAACAAAATCTTTCACCTCTGCTACATCAAAGGTGATCCTCTCCCCAACACCCTTCAAGACTTCTTACTTTAACAAGGAACTGGAAGATTTTCCACAAACGTCTACTTAAATGTGGTGCCATATTTGGAGGAAGGAATCCGTGGTAATCTAACAAGAATCTCATAACCTACATTCCATCCCCTTATCTGTAAACGACAATACACCCCCAGTGAAATGAGGAAATGCTTGCTACAAGCATGCTGCTTTCCTCTTCCACCACCAGCCTATGAATCACATAGATTACAGCACTGCCGCATCATCTTGTCAGCACCAATGTGATTGGTTCAAGAATGCTACAAGGACGCAGGTAAGGAGCCACACATGTTAAAAAAGACAGCAAGTTTCCTGCAGGCTTCTAAAATGGGGAAAGCACTTTCACAAGAATTGAGTCAAATTAAGGTAGGGTGTCAGAGATTTCCTAGTGCATCTCTCGCACGAGAGATAAACAACCGGTGCAACGGTCTGGTAACGCTGAATCAAAACCTCCTAAGTGAAGTGAAATTAAGTCAGTCACGTCCGGCCAGCACATAAGCCGTTACTGTACATTTTTTTGTTCTGCCTGTACAAAATAAGGATGTTCATTCGTTGGAGTGTAACCCACAAAATTTTTCCTAATACTATTTACCTTTTCCTTTACCTTCGCACACTATGCGAGCTGCACGACACTGATGGGCAGCGTTGTCGATTGCTGAACCCGCATACAGCTCCACCACTTCCACCGCAATTGGCAAAATCCCTTTCAAAGTGGTGTACGGTTAACTTCTCGCCACACTGGCTGGAGTACAGAGTTAGAGCAACGTCCCCGCAGTCGATATCTACCGTAGGGACTTTTCAAGTTTTTGGGAGGAAACACAATAGACGCGCGAAGACTCAAGTGTCCATGAAGCGAGCAGCCGACCGACATTGCATCGATGACGTGTTCAGCGCTGGCGATTGCATCCTCCTCAGCTCAACAAACATCAAACTCCTAGGAAAAGGAAGTTGCAAAGCTCAAATCCTGATGGTTGGGATCTTTCGAGATCGAGCGAATGAAAACCCCTGTCGTTGCTCTCCTTTGGCTGCTTGATAGCATGGTGATCCACCATGCCTTCCACATGAGCAAAATCAAGCACTACTGGGATCCCAATATGAACTTCCCCGGCACAAACATCACAACACCACCTCCTACATAAGTGGACGGGGATGCAGAGTACATGATTGAAGATATCCTAGGAAATGGACACCGTGGTAAAATGACAGAGTGTCTGATCAAGTGGCACAGCTACAACGTCGCGCACAACACCTCCAAGTCCTACGACAACCTGTGAGATGTCGATCATCTTATTGACATCTACTACTACCGTCACCGGCCTACGCCTTCAAACGTACCGAGACGTCGCAGCCAAAAGGGGAAAATATTGTGTCCCTAACGTACATGAGTCCTTAAACTCCACGAGGGGGCACTTTTGTCATTACATGCATGGCTCATCGCGCGACGACTTCAGGATTTTTATGCGTTTGGCTGAGGGCATTTTGGCCAACTTCCCCGATCTCTGGTGTTCCGTTCGAGAAGTTTTTGACAACATCGACCACATTCCAGAATGGTCGATAGAAGTATCACGAACTATATTGATGTTTTGATATTTTTCGGTCGACTTCTTGACGGCACTGAATCTGTATAAAGACACGCCTCAACATTCTCGAATCCCCCAGACTTCTCAGTAGAGCTTCTTGAATCGAGCACGTACAATGCGAGCTTGCACGCGTCGCTCGAACCGAGCGTCAAGGACCCAACATATACCTCATTCCCATTCTCGTACACCGAGCTGAACGTATGTGGTTCACAGGGATGAGGTGCGGGACAAAAGACGATTCCAAGATTTGAGAAAAGATCCTTGAATTGTCTTCTGCTTCACACCTCATCCATGTGAACCATTCAAGATCCTCAAATCATTTGCTGCTCCACACCTTATCCTTGTGAACCATCCATATTCCACTTGGAATAACAGAGCCATCCACGTTTTGCTCGGCGGAACAATTACTTTGGTATATCAGTGACGTAGTTTGAGTCTGGAGGGTTTCTGAGTATACCGTAGTGATTTCTTTTTCCCTCAAAATAATCATTTTCCATTCGTCCATCCTCACCTACGTAATTTGTCATTGATTTGGAGAAGGATAAATTTAACTAGGGGCCAAGGTTCTTCTTGACTCCCAACAAGATGACCCGCTTTGTGTAGGCATCAGGGTCGAGGCCTGCATTCTGGCGGCGACCAACGAGAGGGTCCGCTGGATTATCTTCATGATTCAAGATTGCCTGAGAGCCTGCCGGTCAAGGACTGCCTGTTCATGAGAGAATTCGGTCGGCACTTCGCATCGGCACAATTTTGAATTCCATTCGTCCAACATTGAATGGAAAAACCACTTTTCAAAAACAAAATCAATCATATGTATGCCTTTTGCCTCTGAACCTCATTTGGAACCACTCCTGCCTCGCAATCACAAAACCTTGTGTGCCAAATTGGTGAAGGAGCATAAAGGGCAATAGCAATTGGTCTTTTGCTTTCATTTTTGGACTTCGCATGAGTTCGCCTGCAACGTGGCACAATTTTGACAAGTAGGAAACAGGCAAAAGGCCCCTTCGTCGCTGAGATTGGCCGTCAGGGCCCCGTACTTGGCAAACAAGCAAAAAGGGCTGCCTTGTCGAGCCGCATGAAAAAATGGGGCCCTTAAGTTGGACTGCAATTGGGAGAATCACGTTAAAACCAAATCCTTGTACGGTTTACCACACAAAGTTCCTTTGCTGTTTTTCTGGAACCTCAAATAAGTTTCCTTAGCACTCATTGGCACAATAGTGAGCGTTGTGCTAATGGTGTCGAATTACTGATAAAATGATATGCTATGCAACAAAGGGATGTCGGTGGCTGTTAGTCTCACCCAAAACAACTGATGACCTTCAATCTCATAGTTTTGAACTTTCGAATAGTGACAACAATGAAAAACCTGAACCCCCCTCATTAATGTGAGAGAAATTTATATTCAACTCTGAAACTCGGAATTCATTGGGAGAATCAACTCCAATCTTTTGGAACTGAAAAGAGAGGGAGAATATGAGGAGGGTGAAATAGCTTGGATACCCGCACCGTACGCACTATTAAGCTGGCGTGCGCAAGGGTTGAAAAATTGACACAGCATATCTGGTGCACTAAAAAAAAGAATGGGATGCCCATGAATATCATGTCCGCTCACGGCCTACCTGGATGTCAAAAATTAGCAACGGCTTAAGGGTGTGCCGTTCCTTTCTTAAAACAGTGGGTATGCCGTGTATAAATCTCAATTCTGGTTTGTATTATTCAAATCATGAACAGTTTATTCGTGAATCGTGACTTCATCTTTGTAAAGCATTGTACAGGTTGGGGTCTTGTACTGCCGTCATAGAGTTCTAACATACTTAATTTTGTAATAATGTCGTTTAAATGTTTGTGGTGCACAATTGTGCTGTCATTTTGAAGGGGTTCATTGTCTTTTGGTACGAGTATGACACAGTGACACGCGCCTGCTGTCGGTTTTCCGTAGTAGGGTTGTGTTTCGCTTGGCGCGAATAATACTCTAGTTTGTGTATGGGTATGCTGTTGTACAATTTTCACCTTGCAGTATACCGTTCCAAAAACACCGGTCGCAGGTATGCCTTCTTTGTTTTGCCAGACGCTAGATGTTACGTACCAGACGTACACGAGTCCCTAATCTTCCAAGTGGGTATTTCTTTCACTACACAAATAGAACACCGCGCGTCGAGATCTCGGTTCTCGCTCCAACAGTCGAGGACATTTTGGCCAACTGCCCTCGTCCTCCGGTGAACCTTCTCGCACCTTCTGACAACTTCGACCACTTTCGAGAATCAATGACAGAAGTATCACGACCTTTCGGTCCATATCTTGACGTATTGAGAAAAATCTCGATTTATACAGATGCATCTTGCATCTTTTCCATTGATCTTCGAAGCCCCCTTATTCCTCGACGCAGCTTCTCGATCAAACTACTTACGACGTGACTCAACACGTGTCGCTCGAAGATCGACCCAACGACCCGACTATGCCTCATTCATAAATTGATACTTGTATATATGTGTTTGATCATTTCGACACTTGTAATTGAAGCAAACTTACCGCTAATTATAAATTTCTCAAGTGTCTTAAATTCTCGATCGTGTTCTGCATCACAACTTCTACTTGGTATCATGGCACAATAGTGCTAGAGAGGCATCAAACTACTTTACCCATCCGGAGGACTACCTCGCAGAAGTCGTCAGCGCATCTCGCACGTCGAGACTTGGCAAACTTCGTGACTATGATGTGAAGTGAACGAGCGCATCCGATGACTAGTAGTGGGTCTTCGGCGATGACTTTGGTGATGGAGGAGCAGAACGTGCCTATGCATGCAAACCCCGAAGCGGTAGCAAATGCTAGCGTGGCAGGCTGTGCGGCAGCTGGATCAACCCCTATGGCTCCGACGACCAATCCGGTCGCGGATCCAACAGCAGTAAACCAGTCGTCCTTACCGATAGCCTCAACGAAAACAACAGGAACAACATGTGGCACTGGACGGCAGGCGCGGATCAACGAGGTACTGGCAAACTGTATCTTCGCGCTCAAAGGGATCAATAAACATCTACTCCAACCACTCAACGTCACGATGGAGGCTCTTCGCAACACAAGTGCACGAGAGACGGTGCTCATTGAGAGAAAAACCCAACTCTCGAGCGAATCCAAGATTCGCCCGGCTCCTTCCAAACTGTTTGATCCTCCAAATTCCAAGGGACCAGCAGTCCGGATGTGGCTAACACGTCTGGAGGTGTACTTCACCACTACTGGGGTCAACGACGATAAAAAAATATTGACCTCATGGCCGTGCTTTTGCGTGGCATGGCACTAAGTTGGTGGTCTGATCTAAAGACCATCCAAAAGTAGCGGGAGACCGGTGGGGCATCATCAACAGCCAGTGGCGCCCTTCTCGTATCACCGACCACAGGCGTTCTACCCTTGGAGCAGATCAACCCGCAATGGCAAGACGCGCTTACGCCACCAACCGAATGGAACGAGTTCTCGCGCGCGATGCTTGCACGATTTGGATGAATAAACGAGAAGTATGACACTCGGTACAAGCTCTAGTGTCTCCGTTAGCAGTCCCGCGTGGCAAAGTACACGTGGAGATTCCACGAGATCATCATTGTTGCATACATCAGCCCTGACAAACTCTCTTTTCAATACAACAACGGCCTCAAACAAGAAAACCGACGAGTGATTGCCATTTTTTGCATAAAAAAGACCTATTACGGATGATCCCAGCAGCAAAAAGGATCGACAGCGCCGACTACAACGCTCGGATCCAGGAGTCGTATGGTCAGCGACCTCCCAACCACAATTCTCGTGGGAACGGAAAAAGGCAAGTGTGGAATTCCTCGACTCTGATGGAAGTAGATGCCGTCAAAAAGAGAGATACGCGCACCTGATACAGCCATAAAAATGTCAGGCACATCGCTGGCAAGTTTTGAAGCAAGCAACAAGCAAGAAAAGAGGGGAAGTCGTAGAAAAATGAGTCGAGAAATGGCAAGGGATAGGAGTGAAAGGTGCGACTCTTGTTCATGAGGAGTGATCTCAGCCAAACGATCATCCATCTAAACAACCTACGATGCCGCAGATGGTTTCTAAAATCACACAGTTCAATGAAGGGTACGAGGACGACCAACCGACGATACTACTAAAAGTACAATCCTGATGTTGCAAAAGTCACATAACAGCACCGGCACTGTTGGATGGAGGAGCTTCTCACAGTTTCTTAAGAAATTACATGGTTCACAAACTGGGTTTGCAGACCGAACCAGGGGTGTTTGAAGGAAAGACCGTCGATGGGAGATTACAAATAAGGAGGCTCCACGCACCACTACTACTACAAGTAGGAGATCTGCGGGATGTAATGGTCTGAAGGACATGTCCAATGAGTGATCAGAAAATCATTCTCAACTGAGATTTTCAACACCGACACAGTCCGTAGGTTGACTGGAACAGCGGCGATGTCTATGTGGAAATTGACGGTGCCAAGCGAAAACTTACATGCACGGCGTGGGCGACGACAGCAGAAACTGCAGAGGTGGAAGTAGCATTGGAAGCCGCATCGACCAAAAAGCGACAACCTGTGCAGCCGATATCGCTCAACATGGCCAAATACTACATACGACGAGGAGCCAGTGCATGGCTCGTACATCTTGAGCCAATGGAGGAAGCAGAATTGGTAGTAGCTCACTCATCAGCCTCATGAGCCTCATCGGCCTCATCGGCATCAACAAAGTTTGCGATGGTATCCGAAGAATTTGCACCACTCATTCGAGAGTTTGTGGATGTCTTTCCTAATGAACTCGCAAAAACCCTACCACCTCAACGTGACATCGACCATTGCATCAAGCTGAAACCGGGCTGTCGACCAACACAATTCAAGGGGCCTATCGGATGAGCAATCACGAGCTGACCGAGTTGAAAAAGAAGCTCGGTGAGATGATTGGTCAGGGGTTCATCCGCCCATCCACGGCACCATACACCGCACCAATATTGTTTTTGAAAAAGATAACTAGTAAAATGGGGATGTGCATGGACTACCGGGAATTGAACGATGCTACCATCAAGAACCACTATCCTGTTCCACGAGCCGACAAGCTTTTTGACCAACTCCGAGGGGCTCGAAGTTTTACCAAAATCGACCTACGCAACGGTCATCAATAAAAATCGTGTGGCAGACGCCAACATGCAAAAGATGGCATTTCAAACTCGCTACGGGCATTTTGAGTTCATGGTAATGCCGTTCTGGCTTACAAATACCCTGGCAACGTTCATGGCGGCAATGAAAAACATTTTCTGCCCGTACCTTGATGATTTTCTTGTGGTGTACCTCGATGACATCCTGGTGTACAGTAGTACCCCGGAGAAGCACGATGAACATCTTCAAAAAGCTCTCGAAGCTTTTACAAAGAGAGATTTTTTTTTGGAAAACTCTCACAGTGTGACTTTGGTCGTCGTTCGTCATCAACGGTGGACAGATCACCATGGATCCGAGAAACGTGGCAGCAGTCGCTGATTGGCCGATGCCGACCAACAATTGAGACGTTCAAGTTTTCCTCGGCTTCTGCAATTACTACCAGCACTTCGTACGGGATTACACCCAAGTGTCAGCGCCTCTCTTCAACCTCACTTGAAAAAAAATGAGTGGCGGTGGGAAGACAGCGAACAAGAAGCGTACACTACTTTGCGGAACTCTTTGACCTCGGCGCCAGTCCTACGATTAGCCGATCCAACGGTCGACTATGTCATAGCTACGGACGCCTCAGATCAAGCCATCGGCGTAGTCCTCTTGCAAGACCATGGCAACGGAGAACAACCGGTCACATACATGTCACAAAAGCTACGAAGACCGGTACTCAACTACTTCATACACGAGAAAGATGATGCTGATGGTCGTACATGCATTTAAGATGTGGCAATCCTTCTGAGCGATGTGGTACCATGCACCCTATTGGCGACGACAATTCACTCGCCAAGTGGTCATCCCCCCGAGCGATGAAATCCGCCGCATGCTGCTTGAAGAGTGCCACGACACCGATCTAGGTGGACATTTTGGGGAAGACAAGACAAAACACTACTGGTGGGACAAGACGCAATCCGGCATAGCCAGCTTTTGCATATCCTGTGAGAGGTGGCAGCGACAGAAATTGCGTCGCACGTAGCCACCCGGACTTCTACAGCTGCTCCCCATTCCGACGGAACTGTAGACCGACATCCTCATGGAATTCGTCACATGATTACCAGTCACACCTGAGGGATATGTCGCAATCCTTCTGGCTATTGACAGATTTTCCAAAATGTCTCAATGTTTTCTGACAGCGACCACCATCACCATCGTGTGGCTACACGGCATGCCAAAGACCATCACGAGCAACAGGGATGGTCGATTCATCAGCCGTTTGTGGCACGAACTGATGACTCGCTACGACAGTCGGATCCTGCCTTCAATGGTGTTGCATCCCGAACCGACGGTCAGACCAAGCGGATCAATCAGATGCTCGAACAAGTTCTCCAAAAATTATTCGAACCTCGTGGGACGGATTGGTCACAAAAGCTCCTGACCGCCAAAACCGCATAAAATTCGGCGATCTCCACCACAATGGGCTAAACTCCGTTTGAATTGGTGTGTGGCAAAGTTCCTGCCACCAAAGCGGGACTACACAGCCAAAGCAACATTCATGCGGTTGACATCCAACACCCCTGCTTCTCCACCATCCGGGATCAATCACGGCAGACGCTCGCGAAGACGCAAGCGGTGATGAAGCAAGCAGCTGACCGTCATCGTAGCGACGATGTTTTTGCCGCTAGAGACGAAGTCCTTAGTTCGGCCACCATCAAACTTCATGGAGCCTATTGTTCGAAGCTCAAAACCCGGTGGTTGGGACCATTTGAGATCGAGCGCATGCATACCACCGTTGTTGTATAACTCAAACTCCCCGACACTATGGAAATTCATCCGGTGTTCCTTTTCAGCAGTCTCAAGCACTACCCAGACCCCAGAGAGAATTTTACTGGCAGGGATGTACCTCTCCCTCCTCCTGTACAAGTGGACGAGGACACAGAGTATGTCATCAAGGACATCCTCGCCCATCGACGACGTCGAAAAATGACAGAATATCTTATCAAGTGGCACGGCTACGACACCACGCATAACTTGTTTCTTTGATTTTTTTATTATTTTGTGGATGTTATGTTCAATCTAATTTAGCAATAGTGACAACATCAGGCATGAAGAAACATGTGAGAGACTGATTATGTGACCGATACATACACCAAAAAAATCTGGAGGGTACATGCCTTTTGATAGGAAGAGGCTCTACAATTGAACCTTGTGGCCACGGTACACTAAAAATACAAATAAATTATGGATCTCGTGCTTAAATATTTCTTCCAATGACGCTCCCACAAATTCGTGTTTTCAACCTAATATGTTATGAATGAACTCCCCGATGAAGCTATTGTGCGTCGAACTCAACTTTCACCATGATTGGAGCTTCCAAGGTGTGCTCAGAATGAGCAATCAGAAGTTGAAAAAATTCAAGAACCATCTGGAAGATAAAGCATCAACTCTACGTCCACATTGTTTTCCATCATGCTAGTATCATCGGTAAAAAGCATGCAAGAAAGATATGGACATGCATGGATTCCCAAGATAGACTACATGACAATCATGATACATGATATGCTCATTGGATAAGGAACCTTACCGAGCATGTGGATTCTACAACTTGAGCAGACTTGTCTACTTGATGGATATCACTAGTTTCATGTGATTGAAGAAAAGTATCAAGAGGACCGTAATTGGACTCTAGAGCGCCAAAATCAAGTTCACGGTGACCTTGTTATAGTACAAAACTAATCTGAACATTTTTACGTTGGAGAAAAAAACTGTAACGGATTCGACGGAATCCTTGGACAACTAGGCCAAACCCGCGGTACGTGAGGGTCTCCGACCCTCAAGCCATCTCGTCTCGCCGCCCACAGTCCGAGGTGACCCCGCTCGAGCCACGTGGCTCCTTCGACCGGTCAGCGTGGCACTTCCACGCTACACTCCCCTCCACTAGGAGTGAGAGCCGCCTCGGCATCTCCGGAAATCCCAACGTGGGATTCAAGCCATGGAGCTCTGATACCAGTGTAACGGATTCGACGGAATCCTTGGCCAATTAGGCCAAAACCGTGGTGCTTGAGACTCTATGACCCTCAAGCCATCTCATCTCACCACCCACAGTCTCAAGTGACCCCGCTCAAGCCACGTGGCTCCCTCGACCGGTTGGTGTGGCACTGCCACGCTACAAAAACATTATATAAGATAGACCTCAATGATCGTGTTCACTCGTCTTTTGGTAAGATGTTGGTTTTCAAATGCATGGTACTAGAGTATGATGGAAATTTCAGTTAAATTCCATGAAGGAATAGCAGTTCATGGATGTCCTCTTTTCCTTTGAAAATGAGAACATAAGATACATTATTCGAGTTAATTAACATCCACGTGAAAAGAAAAATAAATGCTATCAACTAAAAGGTTAAATATACTATTGGAGTATGATGGACTGAAGAATGTGAATACACTCTAAAATATTGGATTTCTAGGATGGATAGGTTCCTTCCAACCACCGATCACCAAAGCTCAAGTTCAATGTGAGATGCTGATGCTTAGCTCTTGCAACCACAATCAATCTCCTGAAATCCAAACTGGTGTATGAAATCCGTTGGCAAGTCTTTCATGAAGTCATAATGTTTTAATGGGAAGAAAGCCCATATACCCCTCGTTTCAGACAATAAGCCCCATCCGCCCCTTCGCCGGAACGATAAGCCCCATTCGCCCCTCCGTCAGAACGATAAGCCCCATCCACCCCTCCGGCAGAACGATAAGTCTCATCCGCCCCTCCGCCAGAACGATAAGCCTCATCCGGCCCTGCCTAAGAATAATAAGCCTGACTCGCCCCTTCTACAAGGACGCGATTTTTCAGGCATAGAAAATGAACAATATACCCCTTTCGTCTGTGGAAAGATAGCATGTCGACACCGCATGGATGCGGCGTTGACATGCTGACATCACATTTTCCTAACCAATTATCACAAATTCCTTCATAAAAGGGTTTGTGAGTTTTTCCAAGTGGTTTGCGGGGAGTTTGCATGGGGGTCCAAGACTCCCCATGCGTTCAAAGGGAATATGCTAGGCCCCGCTACCGCGGGCTCTAGCAGGTGCCCGCTCAAAAATAAACCCTAAAACCCTGTGTTTAATGAGGGAGTGGGTTTGTTTAGATTTTTAATCTAGAACGAGGGTATAAAGTTGAAAAAGATGTAAGAGAAAACAAAAAAGGAATATTGAATCCCGATCGATGCATCGGTGATTCCTACGGACACCCGTCGACCGGACTCCCTGGCAAACCCCCCCCCTCCCACTCCTTAATACCTCCCGGCAGCCAACCGGTCGCCTGTTCCATCGCGGCCCTCAATAGCGAAGGCCTCGATGGAGGAGCGGTTGGGTGGACTGGTGGCCTGCAAGAGGCGGGGGAGGGGGGGGGTGGTGGCGATTGACGAAGTGACGACCGACGGACGTCGGCCATAAATCCCTCCCCCCCCCCCCCCCCC